>OY757910.1:2500-5000 GCA_963585895.1 Sepioteuthis lessoniana | reverse complement strand
GTTAGGGTTAGGGTTAGGGTTAGGGTTAGGGTTAGGGTTAGGGTTAGGGTTAGGGTTAGGGTTAGGGTTAGGGTTAGGGTTAGGGTTAGGGTTAGGGTTAGGGTTAGGGTTAGGGTTAGGGTTAGGGTTAGGGTTAGGGTTAGGGTTAGGGTTAGGGTTAGGGTTAGGGTTAGGGTTAGGGTTAGGGTTAGGGTTAGGGTTAGGGTTAGGGTTAGGGTTAGGGTTAGGGTTAGGGTTAGGGTTAGGGTTAGGGTTAGGGTTAGGGTTAGGGTTAGGGTTAGGGTTAGGGTTAGGGTTAGGGTTAGGGTTAGGGTTAGGGTTAGGGTTAGGGTTAGGGTTAGGGTTAGGGTTAGGGTTAGGGTTAGGGTTAGGGTTAGGGTTAGGGTTAGGGTTAGGGTTAGGGTTAGGGTTAGGGTTAGGGTTAGGGTTAGGGTTAGGGTTAGGGTTAGGGTTAGGGTTAGGGTTAGGGTTAGGGTTAGGGTTAGGGTTAGGGTTAGGGTTAGGGTTAGGGTTAGGGTTAGGGTTAGGGTTAGGGTTAGGGTTAGGGTTAGGGTTAGGGTTAGGGTTAGGGTTAGGGTTAGGGTTAGGGTTAGGGTTAGGGTTAGGGTTAGGGTTAGGGTTAGGGTTAGGGTTAGGGTTAGGGTTAGGGTTAGGGTTAGGGTTAGGGTTAGGGTTAGGGTTAGGGTTAGGGTTAGGGTTAGGGTTAGGGTTAGGGTTAGGGTTAGGGTTAGGGTTAGGGTTAGGGTTAGGGTTAGGGTTAGGGTTAGGGTTAGGGTTAGGGTTAGGGTTAGGGTTAGGGTTAGGGTTAGGGTTAGGGTTAGGGTTAGGGTTAGGGTTAGGGTTAGGGTTAGGGTTAGGGTTAGGGTTAGGGTTAGGGTTAGGGTTAGGGTTAGGGTTAGGGTTAGGGTTAGGGTTAGGGTTAGGGTTAGGGTTAGGGTTAGGGTTAGGGTTAGGGTTAGGGTTAGGGTTAGGGTTAGGGTTAGGGTTAGGGTTAGGGTTAGGGTTAGGGTTAGGGTTAGGGTTAGGGTTAGGGTTAGGGTTAGGGTTAGGGTTAGGGTTAGGGTTAGGGTTAGGGTTAGGTTAGGGTTAGGGTTAGGGTTAGGGTTAGGGTTAGGGTTAGGGTTAGGGTTAGGGTTAGGGTTAGGGTTAGGGTTAGGGTTAGGGTTAGGGTTAGGGTTAGGGTTAGGGTTAGGGTTAGGGTTAGGGTTAGGGTTAGGGTTAGGGTTAGGGTTAGGGTTAGGGTTAGGGTTAGGGTTAGGGTTAGGGTTAGGGTTAGGGTTAGGGTTAGGGTTAGGGTTAGGGTTAGGGTTAGGGTTAGGGTTAGGGTTAGGGTTAGGGTTAGGGTTAGGGTTAGGGTTAGGGTTAGGGTTAGGGTTAGGGTTAGGGTTAGGGTTAGGGTTAGGGTTAGGGTTAGGGTTAGGGTTAGGGTTAGGGTTAGGGTTAGGGTTAGGGTTAGGGGTTAGGGTTAGGGTTAGGGTTAGGGTTAGGGTTAGGGTTAGGGTTAGGGTTAGGGTTAGGGTTAGGGTTAGGGTTAGGGTTAGGGTTAGGGTTAGGGTTAGGGTTAGGGTTAGGGTTAGGGTTAGGGTTAGGGTTAGGGTTAGGGTTAGGGTTAGGGTTAGGGTTAGGGTTAGGGTTAGGGTTAGGGTTAGGGTTAGGGTTAGGGTTAGGGTTAGGGTTAGGGTTAGGGTTAGGGTTAGGGTTAGGGTTAGGGTTAGGGTTAGGGTTAGGGTTAGGGTTAGGGTTAGGGTTAGGGTTAGGGTTAGGGTTAGGGTTAGGGTTAGGGTTAGGGTTAGGGTTAGGGTTAGGGTTAGGGTTAGGGTTAGGGTTAGGGTTAGGGTTAGGGTTAGGGTTAGGGTTAGGGTTAGGGTTAGGGTTAGGGTTAGGGTTAGGGTTAGGGTTAGGGTTAGGGTTAGGGTTAGGGTTAGGGTTAGGGTTAGGGTTAGGGTTAGGGTTAGGGTTAGGGTTAGGGTTAGGGTTAGGGTTAGGGTTAGGGTTAGGGTTAGGGTTAGGGTTAGGGTTAGGGTTAGGGTTAGGGTTAGGGTTAGGGTTAGGGTTAGGGTTAGGGTTAGGGTTAGGGTTAGGGTTAGGGTTAGGGTTAGGGTTAGGGTTAGGGTTAGGGTTAGGGTTAGGGTTAGGGTTAGGGTTAGGGTTAGGGTTAGGGTTAGGGTTAGGGTTAGGGTTAGGGTTAGGGTTAGGGTTAGGGTTAGGGTTAGGGTTAGGGTTAGGGTTAGGGTTAGGGTTAGGGTTAGGGTTAGGGTTAGGGTTAGGGTTAGGGTTAGGGTTAGGGTTAGGGTTAGGGTTAGGGTTAGGGTTAGGGTTAGGGTTAGGGTTAGGGTTAGGGTTAGGGTTAGGGTTAGGGTTAGGGTTAGGGTTAGGGTTAGGGTTAGGGTTAGGGTTAGGGTTAGGGTTAGGGTTAGGGTTAGGGTTAGGGTTAGGGTTAGGGTTAGGGTTAGGGTTAGGGTTAGGGTTAGGGTTAGGGTTAGGGTTAGGGTTAGGGTTA
>OY757909.1:133258397-133260112 GCA_963585895.1 Sepioteuthis lessoniana | reverse complement strand
CTAACCCTAACCCTAACCCTAACCCTAACCCTAACCCTAACCCTAACCCTAACCCTAACCCTAACCCTAACCCTAACCCTAACCCTAACCCTAACCCTAACCCTAACCCTAACCCTAACCCTAACCCTAACCCTAACCCTAACCCTAACCCTAACCCTAACCCTAACCCTAACCCTAACCCTAACCCTAACCCTAACCCTAACCCTAACCCTAACCCTAACCCTAACCCTAACCCTAACCCTAACCCTAACCCTAACCCTAACCCTAACCCTAACCCTAACCCTAACCCTAACCTCCTAACCCTAACCCTAACCCTAACCCTAACCCTAACCCTAACCCTAACCCTAACCCTAACCCTAACCCTAACCCTAACCCTAACCCTAACCCTAACCCTAACCCTAACCCTAACCCTAACCCTAACCCTAACCCTAACCCTAACCCTAACCCTAACCCTAACCCTAACCCTAACCCTAACCCTAACCCTAACCCTAACCCTAACCCTAACCCTAACCCTAACCCTAACCCTAACCCTAACCCTAACCCTAACCCTAACCCTAACCCTAACCCTAACCCTAACCCTAACCCTAACCCTAACCCTAACCCTAACCCTAACCCTAACCCTAACCCTAACCCTAACCCTAACCCTAACCCTAACCCTAACCCTAACCCTAACCCTAACCCTAACCCTAACCCTAACCCTAACCCTAACCCTAACCCTAACCCTAACCCTAACCCTAACCCTAACCCTAACCCTAACCCTAACCCTAACCCTAACCCTAACCCTAACCCTAACCCTAACCCTAACCCTAACCCTAACCCTAACCCTAACCCTAACCCTAACCCTAACCCTAACCCTAACCCTAACCCTAACCCTAACCCTAACCCTAACCCTAACCCTAACCCTAACCCTAACCCTAACCCTAACCCTAACCCTAACCCTAACCCTAACCCTAACCCTAACCCTAACCCTAACCCTAACCCTAACCCTAACCCTAACCCTAACCCTAACCCTAACCCTAACCCTAACCCTAACCCTAACCCTAACCCTAACCCTAACCCTAACCCTAACCCTAACCCTAACCCTAACCCTAACCCTAACCCTAACCCTAACCCTAACCCTAACCCTAACCCTAACCCTAACCCTAACCCTAACCCTAACCCTAACCCTAACCCTAACCCTAACCCTAACCCTAACCCTAACCCTAACCCTAACCCTAACCCTAACCCTAACCCTAACCCTAACCCTAACCCTAACCCTAACCCTAACCCTAACCCTAACCCTAACCCTAACCCTAACCCTAACCCTAACCCTAACCCTAACCCTAACCCTAACCCTAACCCTAACCCTAACCCTAACCCTAACCCTAACCCTAACCCTAACCCTAACCCTAACCCTAACCCTAACCCTAACCCTAACCCTAACCCTAACCCTAACCCTAACCCTAACCCTAACCCTAACCCTAACCCTAACCCTAACCCTAACCCTAACCCTAACCCTAACCCTAACCCTAACCCTAACCCTAACCCTAACCCTAACCCTAACCCTAACCCTAACCCTAACCCTAACCCTAACCCTAACCCTAACCCTAACCCTAACCCTAACCCTAACCCTAACCCTAACCCTAACCCTAACCCTAACCCTAACCCTAACCCTAACCCTAACCCTAACCCTAACCCTAACCCTAACCCTAACCCTAACCCTAACCCTAACCCTA
>OY757909.1:133118397-133253397 GCA_963585895.1 Sepioteuthis lessoniana | reverse complement strand
GAGTGGGGCTTACCTTTTAAGCGACCTAGCTTGTGCATCGTTCAAACAGGCTGGGAAACAGAAATTCAAGATGGCACCCGCGACTTTTTATAACCATCTGATCTCGTAAAGTCGCGCAAATTATCACTGCTCGGATGCAAATGAGGTGGTCTCTGACTTTATAAAAGCGGATCACTTTGAGGATACGGTTCGCGTCGATACGAGGATTGTTGGATTCGATTGTTATTGTTTCTGCTAGTGTGGCGTACGGAGAATAGAAAGGAGTTTCGCTGAACTAACAGAGGTCACTTTGAAAGTGAATACAAGAATCAATTTCACATTGTCAATTGCACCTACTCTTACTTCCAAACTGATATTTGCATTTGATAATTTGGAACTCGTAGACTGAAAATTCAGGTTGCAGTGATATCTTTCTACATTGGTATTATTATCTATATAAAAAAATAAAACCTTTCATCAAATCGAATCAGCTCGGTTATTTTTTCTGATGCTAACATGATTCCAGCCTGATGGTCCTGCAGGTGGACCAGCAGATAATCTTTGGACCCCATAACTGCTCAATAGGATCAATCACAACATGGGCTGTTGAGAGGATCCCCAGAGAATTAGGTCTAACCTGTAACACTGGAATCACAGCCAAAATTGTGAAGGACAGTGGTTGAGTGGGGTTAGTTTATGGCGTTACATCAATGGTGAAGTGTTTAAGAGTCGTCGTTACATTAACCGTTGCCATTGACAAGGATCATTGTACAGCAGGTCAAACCCGTTCAAAGTGACCAAAGACGCAAACATCAGCAGGCAAGTTTTTGGCTTCCATATTTGGGGACGTGCAAGGTATTTTGTTCATCAATTACCTTGAGAAAGGAAGAACCATCAACAGCAAATATTATATAGCATTAATGGTGCATTTGAAGGAAGAAATCACCAAAAAAATGGCCACAAATGAAGAAGAAAAAAAGTGCTCTTTCACCAAGACAATGCACCATGTCACAAGTTGATCGCAATGATGGCAAAACTACATGAATTGCACTTCAAACAATTCTCCAGGTTGGTTGGTTGTTTGGGTTTTATGGCATATCAATCTTTGTAGGTTATTCAATGCCAAATTTTGTTTATATGTGTTGCATCTTCAGGTGTCGAAACACCATAACTAATAATGTGATCTTTCTAATAAGATCTTTCCTTTAGACGAATGTGGTGGGTGTGTGTGTAACACATCGATGACAGACATAGTAGTGGAAAAATGTATAGTACTCATAGTTGAGTTGACTAGAACATTTATTTACAAGGACAAACAAATATTGGATGGTACAGCATACATTTATCAATATGGGTTGAGCTGTGTGTCACAGCTCCCTCAGGAAAAGGTAAATTGATTCCACATTTGTTTCGAGGAATTTCAAAGTCATCCCTTGGTTCGCACTGCCACACATGATCTCATCCATCCTCATGTATCCACATGAGAACTCAAAACAGTAGGTGTCAAAAGGGAGGAGGTAACTCCACCTGAAACAGGAAAGAGTTTAGCTCCCTTTGACCGTTAGATCGTCCAAACAATATGTATATACATTCAACCAAAGATTTCTAAGCAAATACTTAGTAGGTAAAATTTTCTATTAGCAAGATTTCATTTGTTTGCACTTGATTAACCAGTTTTAATTCGTCATATTTTTTCATACAACCCTGTCTCTCTCAAAAAGGACAGAATGTCATCTATTTTGACGTTCTATTCACTTTGAAAAATCGCATTCTGATGACAGCAAAAGTTCTGCATTCTGTAAGAATGTGTTTAACTGAGCAAGTTGTTTAACAGGTCAAACATTATGGTTGTGGTTCCTGTTACAGTTTGAAAGAGCGAGTAAGCCTTGTATGACCAATGCGCAATTGGGATATAACGACTTGTTCTATTCTTGATTTATTCAATGCTGGTCTCCACTCTCCCAAGGTTGGCTGAATTTGGTAGAGTTTATTGTGGATGTTATTGCTCCATCGTTGTTGCCATTTTTTGTGAAGGAATTTATTAATTGTTGGTTTCAGGTCAGAATATGGAATCCTGGATTCATCGGGGGTCAGATATAAGACCAATTTGGCTGCCAAGTCTGCTCTTTCATTCCTTCTCACACCAATGTGAATTAGAGTCCAGCATATAATTATTTCTTTTCTATTTAATAGAGTCTAATCTACTCAACAATTTAATGATAAGAGGGTTATGAAATCTTTTATTTCTTAATGATAGCAAGACAGAGAGTGAGTCTGAGAATATTATAAATTTCTTATGTTTACTCTTCAAGATGATGTTGAGAGCTAGGTCTATTGCACGGGCTTCTACGGTGAAGATAGAGCTTTCCATTGGAAGAACTTCCTTAAGAATTGTTTTATTCAAAATAGCCGCACACACTGTTTTACTGTTGTCCTAGGAGCCATCCATAAAGACATAGAGGTGGTTGGGATGGTGTTGGAGAATATTGTAAAATTTCTCTTGATAAGAGCTGGGGTGGGTTTTAGTTTTGGAATATTCATTCAGTTCGAGAATCACTTTGGGAGTTTTAATGATCCAGGGTGGTGTTTGTGGAAAAATGCTTTCATGGATGTTATTTAGTGGTATTTTTGATTCTTGTTGGGTCGACATCATCCGAAGGCCAAAAGGTTTTATTGTTTTTTCTTTTCTTTCAACATATTGCTTGTATTTTGGGTTGAAGGTGCAGTCATAAGCTGGGTTGGACAGAAGAGATTTCAGCTTTATGGCCTATTGGAGAGCCAGTTTTTCACGTAGGAGGTGGTTCATCTGCTTTTGTGTATAGGCTTTCAACGGAAGTGCTATATACTCCAAGGGCTAGTCTAAGTCCTTGGTGGTATGGTATTTAGTTCTTTCAAGTATGTCTTTCTGGCTGCCCCATATATAAAGCAGCCATAATCAAGTCTTGATCTGATTAATGAGCAATATAATCTTAATAATGTTTTTTTGCTTCCTCCCCAGTTCGTGTGTGCTATAGTTCTAAGTAATTGTATGGTTTTGTTACTTTTTGTTCTCAAGTATTTAATATTCGGAACGAAGGAGAGTTTGTGGTCAAAAATGATTCCTAGATATTTGTAGTGTTCAATTTTCAGTACTGGATCAAGGTGGAGCTTACGTTGGTTGCAGAAGTGGATGTATTTCGTTTTTTCTTTTAAAGATTTTAATCCATTCTCAGGGGTCCATTTGTGGAGCTTATCAAGGCATATTTGAAGTTGTCTTTCTATATGGTTCATGTTTCTTGCTCTGTAGCAGATCAGGAAGTCATTCACATACAAAGCACAGTTTGTTCTGCTGTTAATGTTTTTCACAATATTATAAATTTTTATATTGAACATCATGACAGACAATACACTGCCATGAGGTGCACCCATTTCTTGTTTTTCTCTTCTTTTTACTCTAAATTGTCTATCTTGATGGAAGTTTTGGATAAATATTGGCATTCTGCCTTCAATTCCGAGGTTTTTCAGATCTCTTACAATGCCGTACTTCCAGGTTGGGTCATATGCTTTTTCTAGATCGAAAAAAATGCCACTAGATGTTCTTTTTTAATAGAAGCCTCTCTGATGAATGTTTCTAATCGCATCAGGTGGTCTATAGGGCTTCTTTAGTTTCTGAAACCAGATTGGTATTCTATTATTAATTTATTGGTTTCTAAATACCAGATCAATCAGACATTTACCATTCTTTCTAATGTTTTGCAGACACAATTACGAAGAGAAATGGGTCTGTAATTTTTTGCATTTGTATTGTCTTTGAAAGGCTTGGGTATCAGTATAACTGTGGTTTCTTTCCATATTTTTGGTATGTCACCTCTGTTCCATAAATCGTAGAAGATTTGAATGAGGAAATTTGTGGATGGTTCAGGTAATTCGATTCAGGAACCGATAATGAATTTTGTCGTGTCCGACTGCTGTATTGTGTGCCTTGTTGAGGGATTCTTTTAGTTTTGCTATAGAGCAAGGTTGGCTGTAACTTTCGGTGTTTTTGCTTTGAAATTTAATTTTACATTTTTCTGCTTTTGTTTTGATTATTTGAAAACTTTTGCTTTGGTTTTTAGCAGATGAATTTTGCAAGAATTTTTCAGTTAGATGATTTGCTATATCTTTCTCGTCTGTGATTTTCAGATTATTGTGAGTGAGGTGTTTTGTAGGAGCATTGTTATTTTTGCCAATTATTTTCCGAATCATTTGCCATACTTTTTTTGGCTTTGTGTTACCTTTAATTTTAGCAATGTAATTTCTCCATGTATTTCTTTTGGAGTCTTTGATGATTTTTCAGGATTTGGCTTGGCTGTTTTTATTAGTGTTTAAATTTTCTTGTGTTGGGTTTATTTTAAATTTTTAAAAAGTTGCTTTCTGTAATCTGACAGCTTTTTTACTTTCTTCATTGAAACATGGCTTATTGTATTTTGTAGAGGTAGAGCTCTTGGGTATATGTTCTTCAGCTATGTTTAACAGTGTATTCGCAAAATATAAGATGTTTTCCTCATTGTTTTTATTGGCTTCTGGGGTTAGTCGCCCAAGGCATGAAGTTTTAAATCCATCCCAGTTCCCCTTTCCCATGTTCCAGCTTGGAGTTCTTTTACTCAATTCATCAGGGCTGTCTTCTAATAGAATCAGTAAGTAGTCACTTCCACAGATGTTGTCATGTACTTTCCAGTTGTAATCTAGAAACAAGGAAGGGTCTCATATTGACAGGTCTATTGCAGAATATGTGCCTGTTGCTGGGTGCAGATATGTGTTGGATTTGTTGTTGTACATACACAACTGATGTTGATTTAATAAAGATTCTATGACTTTGCCCATTATGTCGGTTTTCTTACTTCTCCAGATCTCATTATGGCTATTAAAGTCCCCCATTATAATGAAGGGTTTTGGTAGGTGTTCTATTAAATTGTTCAGCTCCAATTCCTTGGGTTCTTCATTTGGGGGAATATATACTGAACACACTGTTATTGTTTTGTGGAGGGTTGCTGATATAGCGACTGCTTGCATGTTTGTATTTAGTGTAATTTCGCAGTGAGAGATATTTTTGTTAATGATTATAGATGATCTGCCTCAAGGTCTATCAGTGTACTGATTTATATAGTTTTATGAATAATAGTTTTTCATGTTGATGGTGGTGTTGTTTTTGAGGTGAGTTTCTTGGAGGCATATGATTGCTAGGCAGTATTTTATAATAAGTAGTAACAATTCAGAAAAGTTGACCCTTGCTCCTCTGATGTTGCATTGGATTATTTTATTTATTTAGTTTAGATTTTTGGGACTTTTATGGTTGAGATTTGTTGGTTGGAGTTTTATTTTCAATTTCCATTTCTTTGATCTCTTCAAATTTGTTTGATGTGATTATTGAGGTGGGCTTTGTTTGAGTAATTCTTTTAATTGGGTTTTGTTTTTTGATGGTAATATCTTTTGTTTTATTTTCGTTTAGACCTTTGTTAATACCTGGAGTTGTATCGGTGACCTTTGTCACTTTTCTTTAGTTTGTTCAGTGGTTTTATGGTTTTCTTATGTGTTGGTATTAGTATTTACTTTCGTTTTTATACAAGGCTTGCTTTCTTTCATTACAGTTGAATGCATTATTTTAAGGTTTTCTCGGAATGTTAACCATTCATTAGCTTTTAAATTTATCAATTTTTCTATTGGTTTTTGGTATTTATTGATTGAAGTGATATCCTGGGGTGGTTGATTTACTTTTTGTGCTACATTAGCATATGATTTGGTTCCCATATAGCTTTCAACAATTTTCCTTGCTTCAGGGAAAGGTATATTTTTGGTGAGCTTGATAAACATTATCTCTTTTTCTTTCTTATAAATGGCCCAGCTTCTTGAAAAGGTAGGGTGTTCCTCACGGCAGTTTGCACATTTTATGTTCTTGCATTCATTTTCCATATGATCTGGGTCACATTCATGAGATTTGTCACATACTTGGCGTCCTCTGCATATTTCTTTGTAGTGTCCAAATTTTTGACATTTAAAACATCTCAGGGGAGCTGGTACATACTGCTCTACCCTTTCTATTGTGTAGCCAATTTTGATTTCTTTTGGTATTGATGGTTTCTCACAAGTCAGAATGTATGTATGGGTCTGTATGGTTTCATAATTTCGGCAAATACTGACTCTTCTGTATTCTTTTATTCCTTGCTTTTTTAAAGTCATTTCAATCTCTTCCAGTGTTGCTAGTGACAGTTCTTTACTTCTCACAACACCATTGGAGGTATTTGATTTGGCGTGTGGATAGGCATGACATTTGAGATTCTGAAATTTCTCCATTTCTAATTGGTTTTCAGCATGTTTTTTGCTTTCCACTTCCACAAGCAGGTTTTTCAGTTTGGAGTTTCTTTACAGTTTTTGGGGTGGATCTAGTGGATATTATTTTTTCGATCAAGAAAGGTGACAGTTGATCTAATTTTACATCTTGTAATGATTCAATAATGATGAATCTGGGAAAGTCACTTTGTTTCTGAGTCGGAGTCGGATAAATATCTTTTGGACTTTTTGAAAGAAGAAGACATGATTGGTGTATATTTTTCATTGGTCCTATGCTCCACCACCCACCATGGAGTCCAACTTGTGTTGGGAATAAGCCAGTGGGTAAACCCATTCGCCTTGGCTGAGAAAGAGACACATTACCAGTATATTCATATCAAGAGCAAAATTCCGAGCCTCTGCCAATTTCTGGTTTTAGTGCCATAAAATTTAACAGTGATCAAACATCTACTCTCAATACAATTGACTCCTTCTAGCACCTATAAAATAAAAGGGTTGGGAATTTTTCTACAGATGCAGATTGAATAGTACATTCGGGATAAAAATATACAGGTGCTAGGGCATGACAAGATTGATCAGATCGGGCCCAATCTGACCACCCGTCAGACCAAGTAAGGGCCAAAGTGGTGTGTTGCAAACCATTGACCACTCTGTTGCCGGGTCAATGACTGCTCAACCACCTGGATCCCGTCTTAGCACCGTATGGGTTGCAGCCAACAGGTGGTCCCATCTGGGACTTATTGAGTAATGTATTAACTGGAAAGCAATAATTAGTGTGAATTGTAATTACTTGTTTAATATAAGACTTCTATTTTCAAATACTATGATGTTTACATATATTCTCAACATAAATAATGTAGAAATAGTTTTACCTGTTTCATACATTATTTTAGAATATTTCTATCAATTGAAATCAGACACAAAAGTCCACTAGTTCAAATCTTTATAAACCTTTTTTTATTGAAACAGTAGTTAATCCTTACTGATATTTCATTTTCCTATAATTTTGACAAGTGAAAATACAGCAGGAATAGTACCCTCAATTTTCAATAAAGCTCTTCTCAACCATAACATTTTTGCTCTTGCTTTTCCTGCTTTCATAGAAATCATGAATTAATCTCACTTTAACACTCATCTTTTAACCATTCCAATCATTACTTTACTTTGTTGACATTTTTGGGTTTACTGGTTCAATTAGAATGTACTATAAACAATACATTAGCTGAATTCTTTTTAAAAACTCAGCATAATTTCTAATTAAATTAGAAAAATTAATTTCATGATAATGATTTAGAAAATATACACATAATCTGTTATCAATACATTCAGATTATCAATTACAAATAAATACATGCCAGGAAATTGGTCCATACTCTAATTTATTGCATGGCAAATGCATATTTTTCTTTTCAATTAACAAGTTTCCTAGAGATATTAGTGATTTCTTTAACATTACTTCATTCACTAAGGAATGGTAGCAATTAATTTTATTTATAACAGAAATACTGACTGCTGTTTTATATTTTATTTAATAGATGAAGGTTTAGTAACTTAATCTCTAAAGAATTTGTTATGTTAAAGAAAAAATGCTCTTTATTTTCATTATTTCTTCATTCTCTATTTCTTTAAATATACAGTATAATAAAATTTGTTAACTTCTAATTTTAGTACACAGTTTTTATGTAGGGGGATTATTGCACTGATTGCAATATACCTAATATTAAAGTCAGGCATTATTCAATTTCAAAGAAGGGATCTTTAACATTATTTGAATGTCTTAAAATTTTATATATATATATATATATATATATATACACACACACACACACACGCACACACATATATATATATATATACACACACACACACACACACATATATAAATACTCACATACACACATATATAGACATCAGTAAAAATAACAAAACCAGATATTCTGGAAGAAATTTATAATAGAAAAAACTATATATAAGGTTTTCATGGTAAATACTACACAGAACTACTATTATAAAAACCATGCAAAGATCTTTACACTTTATGTTAACTTCAACTGTTAATTATTTCCATTTAGACTTCTTTCAAAATGATCATATTAAATTATCCTCTTAAAAATCAATCTCAATATATTTTGATGACATACATAATATATTTACATTTAGAAATATTTCTATATTAAATCACTACACATCAAAGTTTTCTTATGATGCACCTCTGTTAACTGAGATTGATTGACTGATTGATGAAGGTTATTGTCTGAAATTTTCACACAGTTCATTTTCATTCATGTATACAGTTTTACAATTTCAAATAATATTCAGTTCATTGTTTAACAAATTACCTATGTATGTCAAGCACATTACATATGGATGTAGGTGGAAACTTAGAAAAATCAGAAAATGTCATTTTCATAAAATATTGCAGCAAAAGAGAATGGCATTTCATCACTTGAATGTATGCAGGTACTATTTACCAACCCCTCCGCTCGGGCAGGATATGACACAAGGTCAATTTTTAAGCGGAGTTTAATAGGTTTGAATTCAGAGTTTTCCTTCTCCTAGACTAGTTGCCTAACCAAGGCTGAGGAACCTAGTCTGTCCTACTATTTACCCATAGCTGGAGGGAGAATAATTAAATGTATGCAGGTATCCTTCGGTTTTGGTTGGGCTCTGTTTTATAACATATCAACCCTTTGGTGTTATTCAATGCTAAATCCTGTTTATATATATATATATATATATATATATATATATATATATATATATATATATATATATATGATCAGTAAGTTTGTGGGTAACATTTTCAAATGAGCCAGAACTTATTTATTTACACACAGTTAAATAGTTTCAAGTATTTTTATTGAACACTGATACTTCTATTTAATATTACATATTCATTTTCACACAGTTACATGGTCTCAAATATTATTATTTATTATGTACACACAGTTATATGGTGTAGCTGAAAGAACTTCGTATTTTTGTTTGACCGTTATGGTTGTCGCATATTTTCACCCAATGAGGTTGACTTATCCTATTCTACCCGGACCATTTTTCCCGGGCAACATAATAATGGTGAAAGCCTGCCAAACTCTCTTCCTCAGAATCTTTCGAGCAGGATGGATGGACTTTCTGTCTTCTCTCTTCATAGCAGCAGAACCATTACACCATGAGGAAAGCCATCTAATTTATGGACCCTTGAGTCTACTCTCCTTGACCAAAGGTTCTGAGTTGGATATAAATTAGATGTATTTATTCCACCACTTACAGGAACACTTTTATGTCATCTCTAAATTTTGCTATGTCTACAGCGATGCACAATCTCGCTCAGACATTCAGCTATTTCATTCCTCTTAACTCTATGGGAGATCATCATTCTTCTCTCTCCCACTGCTATAGGACTATGCTTATAGCTGACTACATCATTCCTATCCTTATTCCGCAACAAAACCTTTGCTATTACTGTAGCGATGCAAATCCCACACAAACACCTAGCTGCCTAATTCCATCTCTATTCCGCTATCTATTTTGAAGACATTTATTCCTCATTCAAAACTCTATGGGACTTAGAACTACTGGCTGAATGCCAAATGCCTGCTCATCACTTGTTAACCGTTTTCTTCCCACTACGACAACCAGCACAAAGGCCACTTCTCAACTCAAGCCTTTATTAAACTTCTAAATTAAAAACTTTTGGTATTTTTGTTCGACTCATATATTTTTACTTTAAATATAACAGAGAGGGTAACTTACTCACCTTCTTCATTATAATGGTTTCAAGTATTGCTATTGAACTCTAATATTACTATTTGATATTAATCATTGTTTGCACACAGTTAAATGGGTTCAAGTATTGCTATTTAACATTACTAGTTCTATTTATCAAGTGTTACTATCATACATAAAACTTAGCATTTGTTTGCACATATTTACATTTCAAATGTAGCTATTTGTAGTAAGATATCACTGCTCCCTGGATTTTCAAATATCAGTTTGGTGGTAAGAGTAGGTGCAAATGACAATGTGAAATTGATCTCTGTATTCACTTTCAAAGCAGCCTCTGTTAGTTCAGTGAAACTCCTTTCTATTCTCCGTACGTCACACTAGCAGAAACAACAACAACCGAATCCAACGATCCTCGTATCAACACTCCCGAATTCTCAAAGCGATCCGCTTTTATTCAGTCGGAGACCATCTTATTTGCATCCGAGCAATGATGATTTGCGCGAGTTTACGAGATCATATGGTTATAAAAAGTTGCAGGCGTCATCTTGAATTTCTTTGTTTCCCGGCCTGTTTGAACGACACACACGTGAGGTCGCTTAAAAGGTAAGCCCCCCCTCTCCGTTTTCACGATTTCCCCCCCCCCCTGATCTCATGATCACAGAAAGGGCAGGGAGGCGGTAATCACCTTCGCCGGGTGCTTCTTTGGTGGGAACAACGTTGGCTTCATCTTTGCTTGTGCTTTCGTCCGCGGTCTGAGAGTCAAGAAACACTGCGTTCCCTGGGAGGCTGCTGATATCTGAGTTACTGCCCGACGGTGCTGGCGTGAACCAGAGCGATGGCTCATTGGTCTCAGATTCCGATTCGCTCTTGTCGCTCACTGGTGATTGCAACCGCGTCGCAGGTCCTTAATGTGACTGGGCACAGCATCAATCCGCACTGATTGCGGGCTGATCACTTCAGTGACATGTCCGGTTCCATATCATGTTGTGCTATTACTGCACGGTTTTTTAACCCAGACGACATCTCCCTCCTTAATCCTCTCCAGATACTTCCCGTTCGGGCAGCAGTTTGGTTTCTATGCCCTTAACCCTGATATGGTACCTGTGCAATGCGTTGGCTGGTGCGGTGGAGGGTGAAACGTCATCCTTTGGGGTGACGTTGTACCAGTAGACCACCTCAGACATCGTACAATCCTTCCTAGCTGCGATGGTCTTGACAATCCCGTGGTTCCGCTCGATGATCCCGTTTCCGCTAGGCACGTAGGCGCACCGAAACCGAAGATGTATGCCCCAGTTATCTGCAAACTTCCTGAACTGCTCACTGGTAAACGCGGTGCCATTGTCGGTCAGTATCTCTGTCGGGGGGCCACACTCAAGGAAGAGACTCTCTAACTGACGGATGACAGCGGTCACATCTTGCCGGCGCAGCGGCTGCCACACTGCAAATTTAGGTGGATAGCAATCGATGAGCATCAAAAAATGCTCGCCAATGTGGTGAGCTATGTCCATCGCTAGCCTGATCCAATTGCTCTCCACGCTCAGCTTCCCTTTCTTCCAGCGGACAGGTGCTGGGTCGATTGACCAGCAGGTCTCACAAGCTTTTACGATGGATCTTACATCCTTCTTGGACACATGCGGATCGACTAATCTGGCGAAGTACAGGGTTCAGTTTACACCTGGGTGTCTGCTTTGACGATGAACTTTAGCCACCTGGTCCGGGCAGAGTCGTCCTCCCACACCGGCACAGTTCGCAAGCGCCGGTTCTCCTCCTTCCTTTGCCAGGTCCAGCCACTTGCGCGGCACTCTGGTGAGGCGACCTGTGCAGTTCCGACAAGACTGCACGAGTGCCACATCCACGGTCAGGTTATACTCTTTGATGGTCTCGACCAGGGTGGCGAGCCACCTCCGTATCAGCATCTCACATGATGCTTTTGTGGTCAGTCGTGCCTTTCCACTCAAGGCATCAGTTATCCACCGATGCACGCACGCAGAGTCTGTAACAATGTGTAGGACCCTGGCCTGCCACTGGAGTGCCAGGTTAACTCCTTTCAAAGTGGCATCAAGCTCGGCCAGGTTTATGTGTCTAGAATCATTCTCCGGCCAAAGCCAGCAGGGTTAGGGTTCAATGATGAATTCGTCAACCGCAAGGGCAACTCTGAGGGCGAGCAAACTGGCATCCACCCAGACCGTGAACTTGTTCCCATCAACGCACCAGTTCCCTCGTACAGGGTCGTCATGAGTCACCCTGGCCACAGTTTCCGTCAGCATGCTCTGTAGGGCGGCATCACACACCTCATCATCCCACCCCGACGATATTGATGTTGTACGTTGTTTTATAGCCACCACTGCCAACCTGAGCCACCCACACACAGGGTAGTGGCCCACCAGTTTTCCACAAACAGAGAAAACGCTCCAACGCATGACGTTGGATGGAACCCCCGGGACGTCACCACCTCTCCTCCAGCGGAATCCTTTCTCACTACCGCTCTCACGCAGGCCAAGCACTTTTGCCCCATCCCGCAGACACTCCGGCTCCTTGCATGTCAGCTCGAAGCTCTCAAAGTGCTCTTTAACCGCCTGGGCAGACAGGATGCCCTCATTCACAAAGATGTCATCGATGTAGGACGATGTTGCCTGTCGCATGGCCTCATCTTGTTGGATCGCATTCATTATTGCTGTCATAATGCTCGGGGCCACGTTGAGGCTGAACCCCAGCCTGGTCAGACAATAGCGGGTTCCCTTAATTTCTACGGTCTGGAATGGCCATAGCAATTTTTCCATGCGTATTTGCAGGTTGGCTCTGCACAGGTCCAAAATTGCCATGTCCGATCCCTGCTGTCGCCACTCCCTCAGTTTGTGTGCGCAAACGTCAGCTCCTGCCATGTACGGGTCGACGTGTTTGTTAAGTTCACGGTAGTCCATGATGGGTTGGACCTTTTGCTCGTTCTCTTGCAGGACGGCCATTAGGGGGATCAGCCCACTTGGGGGCCCGAGCTTATCCTCTGGGTATGGACGCAGCCAGCCACCGTCAATCCAGGCCTGCAGTTCTTCCTCGAACTGCTCCCTAAGCAACACGGGAGGGGGATACTCCGAGAGCCGGATCCGCAAGGATATTGGTGGCCGATCGCCGGACCACTTCCACGATACCGTCCATGCATTTGTGTCCCGGTCGTATTCCGCATGAAAGTCAGCCTCGGCAAGGGTGATTGCAGCGCAAACGCGTTTCTCATGTCGGGAAAACCTTATATTGCCGGTGCCGTTCACTGTGATTCCACTCAGCTGCATAATTGAGTCCATCCCGAGGAGTAGGTCATACCCAAGCAGCTCCCCATCCACAACTAGGGCTTGTACAGCCACTGGGGGGGGGCATCGCTGACGCTTATGTGGACAATGCTCTCTCCACAACATACCAGTGAGCCCCCTCCAACAGTTAACACCGGAACCTTCTTCTTCTCCCATGAATTACAACATGCCTTGTGCACTAGGGTTTGGGTGCACCCGGTGTCTACAAGCGCTGAGCGCTTGCACCTGTTAAATTGCACGCTCACTGCGGGTAGCGCCTTGTTTAGCAGCAATTTTGGGAGGAGACTGGCACTGCGTCTTCCTCCCCTTGCCCATTTGCTGGACAATTCCGCGCTATGTGGCCTAGCTTGTCGCAACGGTAGCAACGTATTCGTGTCCGTGCTCTTGGGTCAGGTGTGTCCTTTGTACTGCTCCGGCTTCAGCAGTCCCTTGAGAAGTGGTTGGGTCCATCATATCTGTAGTATCTTGGGCCCTCTCTTAGCGGTTCGGGTGCTTCCACAGCCACTGAGACCGGTTCCGTGTTGTCTTTTAAGATGTTCCGGGCTCTGGCCAGTAATTCGTCCTGCCCGAGCTCATTGAGCCTCGAAGGTGCTCGCAGTAGCCGGCTGGCGTCGTCTGGAAGACCTGCCAGAAAGGCGCATCCCAATATGCGGTTGGTCATGCCACCGAACGGCACGGCCAGCTTCCTCAAATCAGCCAGGTAGACGTCCACCGTCTCACATGGCTCAAGCCGTCACTCAGTAAACTGTCTCCGGGCAACGAAGGGGTCTGCACCAAAAGCCGCGTACAGAGCCTGCTTGATTTCTTCCAGGCCTGCGTCATCCTTGAGTTGCTGGTATACGGCATAGGCTCCCTTTGTGAGCCTCAGTGGGATGACCAGCGCTGGCTCCTTGCACAGCTGACAAATGTGTTCAGCCTTCTCAAACCACTCGACCACAGACAGGGCCAGTGGGAGAACCGTCGAATTCCGGGATCAACTTTAGGTCGAATCTGTCCTTGATGTCGAAATAGCTTGTAGTAATATATCACTGCTTCCTGAATTTTCAAATATCAGTTTGGTGGTAAGAGTAGGTGCAAATGACAATGTGAAATTGATCCCTGTATTCACTTTCAAAGCAGCCTCTGTTAGTTCAGCGAAACTTCTTTCTATTCTCCGTACATTACACAAGCAGAAACAACAACAACCGAATCCAACGATCCTCGTATCAATACTCCCGTATTCTCAAAGTGATCCGCTTTTATTCAGTCGGAGACGATCTCATTTGCAGTGATGATTTGCGTGACTTTACGAGATCAGATGGTTATAAAAAGTCGCGGGTGCCATCTTGAATTTTTTTGTTTCCCGGCCTGTTTGCACTGAAGTCGGTCGGGCTGGATAAGTCCCCCGGAATTGATGGTCTGCCCTATGAAGTGTACTTGAGGTTGTCGCACATGTTTGTCCCCTTGCTGGCAACCATCTATAACAACTGGATGAGGCAGGGTACTAAACCCAGACGCTTCACCAGGGGTATAGTGAAGTTGCTTCGTAAGAACAAACATGGTGGGGATGGGATTAGTAACTTTCGCCCTTTAACGATGCTAAACACTGACAAAGATTTTGGCGAAGATCCTGGCAAACTGTTTGCAGACTGTCCTGCCTAGTCTGATTTGCCCCGAGCAGACTTGTGCTGTGAAGGGTAAGACTATCCAGGACAGTCTTCATCTGGTCCGCACGATCGTAGAAAAAGTCGACGGAAATGCCGCGCTGATCAATTTAGATCAGTCCAAGGCCTTTGATAGGGTTGATCATGCTTTTCTGGAGGCTGTCTTGTCTTCGGCCGGCTTCGGGGTTGACTTTCGCACCTGGATACGTCTCCTTTATGCGTCCCCCGGAGTCGTGGTGGAGGTGAATGGGGTAAGGTCGGAGCCCTTCACTCTGACTCGATCGATTCGTCAAGGTTGCCCGTTATCGCCAATGCTATATATCCTGGCGTTAGAGCCTTTTCTATGCAGACTAAAGACGAACCCGGTCCTACGCGGCCTCACGTTACCTGGCGCCAGTGAGGTGGCCAAGTACACTGCATACGCTGACGACGTCAGCGTGCTTGTAACGAGCAGTGCCGAGGTGGAGGAGGTGAGCAAAGAAATCGGAAGGTACGAAGCTGTAACAGGGGCCAAGATTAACCACGAAAAGTCTGTCGGCTTGCGGTTGGGCTCGTGGAAAGGCTGTGTCCTTCCCGGCCCCTTCATTTGGAAAGACGGTCCGTGCAAGATACTCGGCGTCTGGTTTGGGCCTGACCTTCAATTGGAGAAAGATTGGTCGGAAGTACTGGATAAGGTCGTAGCCGCAACTGAGTTGTGGTTACGTAGAAGGCTTTCCCTTAAGGGTCGGGCAGAGGTGTGCAGTTCGCACATCTACTCCCTAGCCGTATACCGACTTTCAGTGCTTCCTATCCCGGCCACCATCCTATTCAAGCTGGAAAGGATTCTCTTCCAGTTTCTCTGGGTCAAGAGACATCCTTTGGTGCGACGGGAGATCTGTTACCTTCACCCTTCTGAAGGCGGTCTAGGAGTGCCTAACGTCGAGGTACGGCGCCATACTTTGCGTCTTACTTTCCTAGACCGGATGTGTTCACGAGACACGGCGGCGGGAAGCGTCTGGAAAGAAGACGCCAAACAATCTTTCCCGTTGCTAAGAAGTGTGCATTTTGCTGATGGGGAGACCCATCGGTTGCCCAGACGCGAATGCCCCTTCTATCGCGAGTGTCGGCATGCCTTAAAGTTCTCTCTCGGCTGCAGACAGGTCTCTCTGACAGCCGGCCGTTGTCGAGTAGGGCATTATATCGATGTTTAGTCAGGGGAGCCGCTAGCGATGGTCTGATTGGCGAGCTCGGTGTGACGGAGGCGGAGGGTCGCTTACTGTGGCCTTGGGCCCCCAGGTTGAGGTGTCTCAATAATGACGAGGCTTCCCTCACCTGGCTGGTCATTCGGAATGCCCTCTGGGTCAGCAAGAAATTGTTTGCAGCGCAACAGGCCATTTCACCAGAGTGCGGCCGGTGCGGTGATTTGGAGGAGACTATTAGTCACGCCTTCTTTCACTGCCAGGTCGTACGGCCGCTGTGCAAGCTTCTTGAAGGCTACATGGTCCGCATCCTCAATGGAAAGTTTTTTGTCCTGGAAGCCAGTTCTGTGTGCAGCAATGTGGTGCCGAGGTTGAACAGACAGGAACATTATGTGTTTCTCTGCTTACTCGGCGTTATGCGTGTCGTGATTTGGACGACGAGAAAGAAGGAACTCTGTGAGGGTGAGTCTTTTCCTTCTCAGACCCTGGTGGCATTTTTTAAACACCAAATCAAAGTCAAAATCCGGTCTGAGAGAAAAAGACTCTCTTCACTGGAGTTTAGCGAAAGGTGGGTGACTGTTGCGCGCTTGTGTCGCGTGGTAGAAGCCAACCTTATTTTCACTGGACATCCCAGGGACTTAAGAATATTGAGTTACCGGAAGGACGTGACCACCCAGCCCAGGTAAGTTAGAATTTTTTTAGGCCAATTTTGATTTAGTTTGTTCCTAATTTAGTTAACTTAGCTAGAGTATGCAAGGTCATTGGCCCCCCTTTTTTGTCCCCTTCTTTTGTTTTACTCCCCCTTCCCTTCCCCTCTGTTAGGTGACAGGAATTGGAGTTCTCCAGGAGTGCGATGGAGGGCTTATGTTATTACATGTTTATTGTTTACTTATATTATTTACCATTTATTTATCCTATTTGTTTATTTTTCCTCCTTCGACACTATTTTCGACTGGTTAACTCCTCTTTCTGCCATGTCTTAGTACGTGGGGGGACCCCATACTAACTATCATAATGTATATAAGTTCTGTTCACTTTCGTTTTTAGGGGAAATTGTAAATAAAGATGTATATAGCGCTCGTTTAGTTTTTTTAAATTGTTCCCCTCCCCCTCACTTTGTAAATATGGGATTAAGTTTAGAAGTCCATGGAGCAGTAGTGTTGTTTTGGTGATTGTCGTTTTTGGAGGATGCTGTTTGATAGTGATATTTTTAATTGAGGTATTTTGGTGCTTTTTTAATTTGGAGATATGTATTGGTCAGTGAATGAGTCTAGTTAAGTTAGAGATTAGGATAGTGTAGACCAGCCTCCCCCCCCCATTTTTCGGCCTCGTGCCAAATTTGTATTTTATTATATACAATAAATATTTTGTTTCCCGGCCTGTTTGCACTGAAGTCGGTCGGGCTGGATAAGTCCCCCGGAATTGATGGTCTGCCCTATGAAGTGTACTTGAGGTTGTCGCACATGAACCAGCCTCCCCCCCCCATTATATACAATAAATATTTTGTTTCCCGGCCTGTTTGAACGACGTACACACGAGGTCACTTAAAAGGTAAGCCCCCTCTCCGTTTTCACGATTTCGGCCACACTATTTAACACTAATATTTCGATTTAATATAGATAATAATCCTGAGTAAAAAGTTGAATATTTCTATTAGACCCATAAATGTATACTACCATTTATGGTCAAATTGACAAGAGGGTAATGGTAATGAAGGAGTATTCCACTTTCCAGAAACTGCAAGACTGGAGCATCAGATGGAGTTTAATGTCATATCCCAAACAATAAATGGTTTCAAAGATAGCTATCTAACACTGATAATTCAATTCAACATTATTCATTTATTTGCACAGTTAAATGGTTTAAAGTATAGTACATAATACTAGTATATCAATTTAACTTTTGCACATCGGAAATTGATATATAAATAATATAGTAAAGAACTAAATACTTCTATTTTACCTAGGGACACGAACAGATAAAAACACTTTGTGTCAGAGTGGATCTTATGGGAAATTTGACGAAACCCCCATATGGGTCATAAGAAAGAATAAGCAACGCAGTAAGGCATTTAAATAGGTTTATATAAGAAGTGTAAAAGAGTTACTAAAGCATATTTCTTTAGTAGCCACTAGTCTTTAAGAGAACAAAGTTAAAATTATTATACACTTATCTGTGGTTGGTGAATGTCCTGTTGTCTTTTTGTATATTTTCTGGTTGTTTTTAAGACTGTTTTAAGAGGGTGCTGGGCATTTGCCCTCGGCTTCTCCACATCTGGGTACACAGCTGGCTAGAGGATAACTCATAATTTTCTTATAACCTGGGACAAAAGGCAATGAAGGAGTACTCCATATTACCCAAACTTCCAGGACTGGAGACTTACCATCGGATGGTTTACTGACATACCCAGGACACACGTTAGCATAGTCAATATCCCCAGTTAACAAACAGGGCAAGCATGTATTCTTGCATATTGTTCATAAACATATTCTAAAGAGAAATCAAGCATCAACATATAAATGTTAAATTATTATAAATTATACTTTCAATTTGACTTTGATTTTCATAATTTATCATTGTTTTTCAACATTCATAACCAAATATGTCCAAAATATTTGTTAATATGATTGAATATAAATCGTCACTGAATAAGCTCAGTTTTCAAAAATAAAAGAAGCAATTCAGTAAATTTGAAATTTTCATATCTAATGATCCCCTTATAAAGATTTTTCACTTTTCTCTAAACAATAGATTTTATTATGTTTTACATAGGCTTGCTTTCAAACATAATGGTGATGATAATTTTCAGCCTCTCAACTTACTAGTAAATGATATAGAATTGTTTCCTCCTGGTTCAATTTGAATGAAAATACAGCGTGCTTTTCAACAGCAATTACATCTCATGATAATTTTGAAGTCTGGGCTGGTCTGCTTTAAATCTTAGTGATATAAACAATTTTATCAAATAAATTTCTTACATGTATAATTATTTGTATTTTGAAAAATATCCAAATATTATATATACATATTCCACTTTATGACTAATTAGAAATTGTTTGCTATATACATACAAATATTTATCTTTTACTTAAGCAATGAAAAACTTCATTTTGTCAATTTATAAATGTATCCGAGTTATCTCCCTTACATTTTTCCATGTCATTATTAGTGCATTCTACAAGAAAATTGCATATGTCTCAATTGTTTATTGAACACATTTACATGGTGTGCCATTGAAAACTTTGAAGTGATATGATTTTAAATTCAATCATCATTATCTTTTTTCTTATTAATTAGACATCTTTTGCATGATAATTATTAAAATTAAATATCAAGAGTTTTAATTCTATTCAACAGTCCATATTCTATTTGAAATCTCAATCTAACTTTATACTAATTTCAATTAGCTAAAAATTTGGTATGTTAATAGTGGCATTATGAGAAAACAAACTGAAATACAACAATAAAATTACAAATAGTTGCTTAAAAAAATTTAATATCAAAATATAAGCTATGATTTTACATAAAAATGGAGTGTTAATGCATAAGTTTTTAAAAGATTATCAAAAATACCTTTTGTGTGTCCAATAACTCTGAGTAAATTATTCTGTGTTTAGCATCACATTAGCTTACAATTCAATTCAGCATAAAAATTCTTACCTGTATAAGATTTACTTCTTAATCATTCACACATGGTGTTTCTGAATAGCTAAATTATATTTTTTATTTCAGTAAAGAGTTCTAAACTCTTGCTCATAATATGGTATAATTCAAGCTAATAGAAATCAAAGCACAACATCAAAGAAGGTATTTATGTTGAGGTGAATGTATCACTTCAGCATAATACTTCTGTTTAAAATACAATCATTATCTTTATATCCTCAATGTATTGTATAACCAAATAAACACCCAATAATATGTATACTTTTTAAAATTTTACCATAATGATTTATTATCTGAGAATTAATTTTTATTTATTGCGGACTTTTTTCCTCATGTTGGTAGTTTTTGTGTTGTTTCTTGTTTCACTATGTTTCGGCCAAATTTCACCTCTGGCCTTCTTCAGGTGATTTACTGCGACCTCGGATAGGAACTACCAACATGAGGAAAAAAGTCCGCAATAAATAAAAATTTATTCTCAGATTAAGAAACCTCATCTCAAAGTGATTCCAATTAAAGACAAGTACAAAAATTCGGTACGGACCCGACTTTGGAAGAACAGATAAGGATTTATAAGACCAAAAAATCCATCCTTGATCGCCCTTTGGGGCCCGTGGCGCAGCGGATAGAGGCGTTGAGTCTCTGCGGTTCCAGGTGAGGATTGTCAGAAGATAGCTGTTTCAAATCCTACCCAAGCCGGCCAGAGGTTTACTTGGTCAAAAACGTGGTGCGATAGACAACAACTATGGAAGGCAGTAATTACTGGGGATACGGTTACAAGACTCAGCATTCCTATCACCTAAAAAGGCCAGAGGTGAAATTTGGCCGAAACGTAGTGAAAGAAGAAACAACACAAAAACTACCAACATGAGGAAAAAAGTCCGCAATAAATAAAAATTAATTCTCAGATTAAGAAACCTCATCTCAAAGTGATTCCAATTAAAGACATGATTTATTATCATTAAAATCTTAAATCATTCTAATTCAATGTTGTCATTAGACTAATTTTTTTAAGTATCTGTGTGTATGTGAGTTCTTATGTATTTTATTAGTGATAGAATTAACCAGATACTCATGGTAAAAAAATTATTTGTATATGGAAAAAATACAAAAGTTGTTTGTAAAGAGTATTAAATATGAATATACTTGCAAATATTTAAAAAAATCATCTTTCAATTTTTGAAAACAAATGGGTTTATATTAATTTTTCTTATTATTTCTTGCAGAGACGGACTATGAAGTCACTTGCCAAAATAAATTCATTCACTTTTTGCCAGATGTTGGTGTTTGCTGGTTGGTTGGGGTTTATGACATATCAACCTTTGTAGGTTATTTAACGGCAAATACATTTTCATGTAAATAATCAGTTCTATTTCAAACAAATCAGTTTAGCATGAGTACACAGTTTAATTGTAAAACAGATTTCTATTTCAAACTATTCAGTTTATTCAAACAGTTCTGATTAAGCTAATTCGGTTTAACATAAGTACAGATTTTTGTTTACACAGTAAAATGTCAAAACTGTTCAATATATTAAAATTCAGTTTAGTGTAAGTACAGTTTCAATGTCAAAAAACAGTTCCATTTCAAATAATTCAGTTTACCATAAGCACACAGTTTAAATGTAAGTACGGTTTAATTGTCAAAAGCATTTCTATTTCAAGCTATTCACTTTAGTCAAAAAATTCAGTTTAGCATAAGTATGCAGTTAGATCTATTTAACCCATAGATAGGACCCTTATCAGATGTGTCACGTGGTCTGCCACTGAGATGATAGAAATAAGATTAATACTATTCCCCGTGTTCGAATTAACAGTAGCAAACCGTCAAAGAATGGCCGTTAAAACATGAAAGAATGTAGGTCAATCCCAAAGTAACAAACCCAGGTCAGAATGGAAAAAAACAGATGTTTGTACTGGGTGACCTGATGGAAAAAGAATGGGACTTGGGTGTCATCTAGTAGCCCTAAAAAAAAATCGCCTGACCAAGGGGAAGAAGAGAGAAGCCAAATGATTGAGACCCCAAAACGGAAGTGGGGACTCCTTCCCGTCAGTGGAAATAGATAATAAGAAAGTTAGTCGTTGGACAGGGTTCATAGGAGACAGAACCAAAAGCCAAGTACTCCGGGTAAAAGAAGACGAAGAAATTCTGCGAGACACGAAGAAGCCATTTTCTTCAAGCCAGTGTTAAAAATAGCATAAAGTCTATTAGCCCATAAAAGAAGAAAGATTCTCCAGTGGAACCCCGTCGAAAAATAAGATAAGTAACTTTGGGACTATTTCTCCTTATACCCAATTTTATATACCACTCTCTCTCTCTCTCAATTTGAAGGAAAACGAAAGAAAAGAAAAGGAGAAAGACATTTATGTTCATGGACTGTTCATTTATTATATATTTTGACACTTTGAAGGTGTATATAATTGTAGTAAAAGATTCATGTATTTTAATGTTACCACGTGGTCTAAGTTGTTATTTGTGGCGTCTGCTCCGAATTTGTGACTTCATGCTTCCTTTTCAGCTTCTATTTGCCTTATGTTATCTTGCTTAGAATTGTCCTATTAATTCCTTTAAAATATCACACGGGAAACCGGAATTGCCGACTACTATAATTAATATTATTACGTCTCAACCTAGAGGTCCATATCTTCCATTGTCTAGGGGAGGAAGTTTAGTGGCCTTAGTGGGTGTGTGTATAGTGTGAAATTTGGAACCCCTTGCCAGCGACGGTCAGTCTAATCCTAAATTAATCCCTCAAATAATATGCCAGTTCTTATATGCCCGAGAAAAAAACTCTGAACGAGAACCTATTCTACAAGGGATCAAGTGCCAACCTGCCCCGTCTTCACACGTGCGAAAATATAAAGTCCCGTTTTGGGATTTTAAAGAATTTGCCGTCACAGATGCTACAACTCTGGGTCAGAGTGGACATGGGAGCAATGGCAATAAAATGTACTCCTCATTCTCCAGAGTTCTAGCATTATTGGAACCTCAACATCAGAGTGTTTAGTGTCATATCTAGGACACTCGTTAGGGAGGAGTCTTACCTCTCAGCAGAGGTGCAGTCAGTGTATTCTACAGCCTCAACAGACTGGGCAATACAGAGTTAAATGTCAAAACAGTTTTATTTCAGATAATTCAGTTTAGCATAAGTACACAGTTTAGATGTCAAAACAGTTCTATTTCGAGCAATTCCGTTTAGCATTAGTATGCAGTTTAAATGTCAAAACTCTTCTATTTTAAACAATTCAGTTTAACATAAATACACAGTTCAAGTGGAAAAATCAGTATTGTGAAGGAAGCATGGTTTAGTTCTATTTAACCCATAGATAGGACCCTTATCAGGTGCTACCACTCTGGGCCAGAGTGGACCTGGAAGGAATAGTAATAAAGGGGTACTCCACATTCCCCAAAGCTCTAGCATTACTGAAACCTCACCATCAGATTGTTTAGTGTCATATCCAGGACACTCATTGGGGGGATCTTACCCTTCTGCAGAGGTGCAGTTGGTGTATTCTACAGCCGCAGCTGACTAGGCAATTGGTATTTGGTTTTTCTTTTCTCTTATAAACTTTCTTTATATAATGATTGCTTAATGTGAAAATAACGAAGTCAAATTCATTTTCTGTTTCAAAGTATAGTAGTGATTGATTATCATGAAATAAGCGAACATATATTGGGCCTAAAAAATGTGTTTGTTGTCCCCAAAAGTTAAAATGCATTTCACATATACCAGAAATGATATATACAGTTACATATTATTAAAAATTCCTCTTAAATTTCTCAGCATACATTTTGAAATGACAGTCTTCTTTATTCAATGTTCATTGCATGTGTTTTACTTAAATAAAAGTTTATTGATAGTAGCATCAGGCAACATTTCTAAAGAACTTAAAATATAACATTTCCCTATTTAAATGACTTTGAAGATTAATAACTATGTATCAACATGGCTGCTGATATATCTGCAACTTGTCTGAAGTTATTCTGCAAATCAAATTAACCTCAGTAAGTCAAAATGTTCTTAACCAGTATTTCTTAAATTTAATCTCATTCATTTACACCTTTAGTAAAATATTTGACCAAATTGTCTGCTATTTTCCATCATTAGTTTTTGAGATATTTTGAATTTACTAAAATGGACTGAGAGAGGATAATACAAACATTCAATAAATATTAGCTTAAGACCTCTGACATATGTCCATAATGTTTTGAAAAATGTGTAAAAGGACAGATCTAACAATTGCTGAAAAACAGAAAATAACAGAATTATTGTGTGAGAAAATTTTCCCTTGGGAGATATCAAAAGAGTTTTAAAGAAATCATCAACTGATAAACAAGGTTGCTGAAAATATAACTAAGTTGAGAACTCAAAGCAAAAGAAACGACTTTAAGAACTTACTTCCTCAAGATGAATACAAATTATACTGACTTATAGCAAAACAATCACTTTGACAAGTACTCAAATCTTTGAAAAACCCGAAATTGAAGGAATCAAAGACAAAATATGTAAAATACTTTGTGAATTAGGATCTGCAAAAAAAAAAAAAAAAATAGTAATGCAAATATTTTAATATGTGAAATTTGGGCCAAGAAATACATGAAAATTGACTTTACAAAAGTAATTTTCAAAAACTAATCAAAAAGTTCATTTGATTGACTGGAGGGCTGGGCCAAAGGATAGTTTTTGTTCAATTCACACATGCTAGTGGATAAAAGAAAACAAGGAGATGGTAATGTGATGAAATAGACTAGAATTGTCAACCGAACCATTATTAGATCATTCAAAGTTGATGAAGGTGTTAAACTGAATGGTGTTAACAATTACAATTTTATGAACAAGACTTACTTTGCATTATGGCTATATGACATACTTACTGGTGCTAAAAATATATGAAATAATACTTTTCTTTAAACGTCAAGAAACAGTAATTTTTTAAAATAAAAGTATCTGAATACTGACTTATTTAAGTTTTCAGTACACATAAAAAAATTCAAATGTGATTTTAAAAGGTCAGTGAAAAGGTGCACTTTGCACTTCAGCAAGTTGTCAAAACAATCAAAATAAGCAAGCAGCAAGAATATTATTTGGGTTATGTTATTGCATCGACCCATTTGAATTTATCATTATCATCATGTCATACGACTAGCACAGATTTCCCTGATTCTTTCTTGCCATTCGTCTCCATCATCCACCACTTCTAGCAGGTCTTCTAGACTATATCCTGTTTCCATACAGAGCTGTTGTAGATAAGTTCTAGTTGGTCAGCCAACACTTGCATGTCCATGTGAAGGGGTCCATAGAAGAATGTCACTTATGAGTCCATTCTTACTTTTTCAGCAGTGTCCTGTATGTCTTGTACATCATCTTTGGACAGTTTAAGAGATGGGAGGTAGGTGGTCGTACAGTTGGTGTTTTATGGGATGTTGCTTCCAGGATTTGTTCAGTATAGCTTGTAGCATTCTTTAGCAATTCCTGTTTAGCTTTTTCTCAATATGCTTAATCAGAGTCCATCTAGTGCATCCATTTAGTACAATTGACGCAACCACTGATTCTAAGAAATTGCATTTTATTTTATTGGATAAGTTCGTCTTCTATATGTAAATACATTTGATTTGATCCCAACCATATAAATCATTTTCTAAAATCTAAGTTATTTTTCTAATGCTTTTTAATCTATGACAGCAGTGTTGCAAAGTTGTCTCTAGTTTGCTTTCAAATTTCTCATTGAAATCTCATTCATCATTCAATCACTCATTCTTTGTGAAGCCTAAGTTGTGGATACAACTAAACAACCAATAACTAAATATGTTTGAAATATGATTTTGTGGTGCATACTATTACAACAATAATCAATGGCCTCTGAAGAAGTACAACAATTAATCACTTTATTATACTGCTAAAAAAAAAATCAGAGAAAATGGCTTCAAGCTGACTAAGAAAAGAAGCAAAAGGTACCCCGCAAAAACAATCACAGACGCCGACTATGCTGATGACTAAGCGTTACTGGCGAATACGCCTAATCAAGCAGAGACACTACTGCATAGTTTGGAACGAGCTACAGCAGGCATTGGCCTCCATGTCAATGCGCACAAAACTGAATATGTGTGTTACAACCAAACGGGCAACATTACCACACTAGACGGAGCCTCCCTGAGGCTTGTGGACAAATTCACCTACCTAGGAAGTAGCGTCTCATCAACAGAAAACGACATCGACACACGACTGACGAAAGCATGGACGGCTGTAGATAGGCTCTCAATCATATGGAAATCAGACCTGACCGATGAAATGAAGTGCAGTTTCTTCCAGGCAGCGGTTGTATTGATACTGCTATATGGATGCACTACATGGACACTAACTAAACTGCTGGAGAAGAAACTTGACGGCAACTACACAAGAATGTTGAGAGCAATATTGAACAAGTCCTGGCGACAACACCTCACAAGACGCCAACTGTACGGCCACTTGCTTCCCATCACGAAAACTATACAGGTTAGACAAGCCAGACATGCCGGACACTGCTGGAGAAGCAAGGACAAGCTCGTAAGTGACATACTCCTATGGACCCCCACATATGGCCAAGCAAAAGCAGGACGACCAGCCCGAACTCACATACAGCAGCTATGTGAGGACACAGGATGTAACCCAGAAGACCTGCCGGAGGTGATGAATGATAGGGAGAAGTGGCGAGAGATGGTCAAGGATATCCGTGCTGGCGGCACGACATGATGATGATGATGATTATACTGCTATAAGAAGACATTAGAAAAATTCAATAAATGTTCCATGGATGATGGTAGTGCTTTCAAAAGAATTGTTTATTATCACAATGAAATCATTAATATATAAGCAATTGAGTTCCCCATGAGTCTATGTTGTTTTGGTGTTCAACAATTAATTTTTTCTTTGTTTTTCTCCGGTGACTTGTAGGTTTTCATGAATGACAATATTCCTAAAACGTTTTTTCAAAATTATACTATCATCATCACATAACACTCTTCTCATTCTATCTGTTATGCTGCTTACATGTTTTTTGTATTGGCATATTTTATTATGAATGTCTTTTGATAATTTGTTTTGTTATTAATAACACAGTTCATTACATATAAACTTCCCACTCAATAAAAAATGATCATCATTATCTTTTTTATTTTTTAATCATAAGTTTGAAAAAAAAAAAAGTTATATAAAGGCCAATCTTTTTGTTCTCACTAATAATGAATTGGAAAAAGACCTTGAATGTTACTATATATGGGCAAACCTGTCTTTTACTTGTTTCTTTCAGTTAATTCTAGATGATGGATGGCTTCCAAGTTTTTCTTTTCATCATTGGTCTTAGATTGTATTCTTTTGTAAACAATCTTGTTTTTACCAAAAATAATAACTAAAGGCAACTATAATATTTAGTTGATATTTCAATGATTCATTTTAAACCTAAAGTAATTGCAAGGTATGAGTGTTTCAAGTTTTATCATAGGCAGCAAGAAAGAAGGAAAACTACATCAAAGTTGATTGCTAACATTTTTGTTGGCTATTTGGTTGGTTTGTTTTGTTTTTTTTTGTCTATCCGCAGCCTGGGAATGAAATCCGAGAATAGCAATTTTTTTTAAAATTAAGTATGGAAAATTTTAATTCATTAATTCTTATCATTGTGATTTAATAGTCTTTGACATCATGTCATGTGAACATAAAATTGTAATGATTCCAAATTTGGTAAGGACTGCTCCTTTTGAGTAAAAGAAATAGAAAAGCAGATGTGAAGGGTGCAATATAAAATATAAGGGATTTTCACCTTTGAAGAAAAGTTCCATAGAGAGAGCATGAAGTGACCACTAGATTCATGTCACTCTCGGCTCTAACCTTGAGCCAGACTGTCCAAAGTGGAGAGGCAGACAAAAGCCATATTTACATATTACTTAGACATGATGTAGTCTTACTAATATACAACACTATGAAAGAAGCAAAGAAAGACTGAGATAAATGGTAATAAAATCACATGGCTTCCTTCAATGAACTTCTGGTTCTTCATAATTATTTAAAGTGTTTGCATTTCAAATTTCTTTTAATGAATTTATGAATATTCTCTAAAAAGTTTAAAAGAAAAAAATGTAGAACAATTTTTGAGTAGAGAATAAGGTTCTAACCATCACTAATGTATGAAGAGATTAAGCCATCAAGTAAACTTTTTTGTTTATATTTCTTTTACACTGATTACCACTTTTCTTTGCAACTAATTATCTAAGAAAACTCCACCTATCTTCGAAGTTTTTGTTGGGTGGGGATGAGATGAAACTCCAAATTGAACAATCAATGGAAATGCCAAACACCAACACAAAACACACCGATCAACAAACCTGATATGACAGAATAGTGAGACAAGTGATGTGACAACATCAGGACAGAATTTTCTCTTTTGTTAAATGATTAGCCAAACTCTAGGTACATTCTTTGAAAAAAAGGAGATGGCATGGCAGTGAAATAAAATCTCTAAATGACAAATGAATATTACAGATAACATATACTTCTGAAAGTCACAAACTTTTTCACTTTGTAGCTCTTTTGAGCAATAATAGTTTTTCATCCTATATAGTTATAGAATAAAACCTTGTTAGTTTGTACAACCATTATGCTTAGACAATAATCCTATCGGTCGAAACTAGGTTAGCAAGAACCAATCAAATTAGGGATCTTATGAAAAGCTTTATGAGGCATCATGTCCAAAGTAAGTATTACCCACCCCCCATCAACTCATCTTTAACACAATAAAACTTGAATAAAGGATAATATTACAATCGAAGTTTTTGAACCATTTAAAAGGAACATTAAAAAAATTCTTGATGATTTCTTTTAAATTTTTCGGCCTATGGAAATAATGAAAATTAAGGACAAAAACAGTGTTTACTTCTTTCAGACCATTAAATCTTTTGAAATTTAATGTGGCCACATAAAAGTTATGCATACAGTCTTTTTTAAAATTACATAAAAAATGAAATGAATGTGAAATTTTCATGAAAATTTTGATACTTATTTGCTTTTAGATGAATTTATGTTTAAAATAGGTTTTTCCTAAAATATATTTGGGGAAATCCTTTTTGTTACTTTTATTTGTTTAACTAGGCAAGGTGTTCTTACCCTTAATTTTAATCAATAAGCAAAGGAAAAGCAAATTCTCTCGGACTTCCTTTCAAGAAGCTCCTTTAATCTTTGAATTCTCAGTGAACAAACCTGTCACAGGCTTTAATTAATTATTTCTACATAATTGATGAGGATATTTGCGCATAGTCTGCATTCAAATGCAGCTTTCTTACAAGTTAGAGAGATTATAGAGGCTCCAATCATGCTGCTATTTAACTTCCTTGTATTAAATCAATTAGTTCAAGTTAGCTAACATTCTGATCACAAAAATTTAACCACATTCACCCCAATAAACACTAAAAGAATGACCAAACATTAACTCTCAAAAGAATATAACCATCACAGAACATTAATAAACACTAAAAAGCCTTTTTAGTAATATTTGTTAAAAAATAATGAACACAAATAAAGTTAAGGTTATACACCACCCCATGCAATTCATTAGTTCAAAAAGCCGTGCTGTAACTTTATATTTGACATAAACCGGATATAATGGCTTAAAAATGGCTAAATATGAGAACAAACAATAACATAAATAACTCATAAAAGAATATACCTATCACTAAACTTTAAAGAACACTAAAAACACATTTTAGTAATATTTGTTAAAAAATAATGAATACAATATAACAGCCATAAACCACTGTACAATGTTTCTTGGTTCCAAAAACTGTGACATAATTCAAGTTTTGATGGTGACCACACATAGTGACAAACATTTGTTTACAATTTTCTAATTAAAATATTTCATAATACTGTATATACATTCGAAGATGTTTTTTTAAAATCTTATGTTCTTTTTTGCTTCTTGTGTGTGTACTCGGGATACTAACCATTTTCTCATAAAAAAACAGAAATAGCAATCTACAAAGCTCATTAAATAAGTTTCCAGACTTTTTCGTAAGGGCACTTTTATTGATAGTACACACATGAAATTCTAGTCCCCTTCAAAGTAATCTCCTCCAGCTGCAATGCACTTGGTATACCATTCCAACAACTTCTGGAAGGACCCATGGAAGTCCTCTTGAGTGAGCATGTCAATGACGTTCGTCACAGCCTCTTTCATCTCCTCAATTGTCTCATAATGACAGCCTATAAGGTTTTCCTTGAGCTTAGGGAATAAGCAAAAGTCACAGGGAGCAAGGTATGGATTATAGGGAGGCTGAGGAAATGTCTTGATGCCCATCTTGGTCAAATAGTCTGTGACAAGGATGGAGTTGTGGACTGGTGCATTATCCAGGTGGAAATGCCACTGACCCGATTTGAAGAGTGCTGGCCTCTTCTGACGGAATCTCTTCCTGAACTCCCTTAAAACCTCAACGTAGTATTCCTTGTTGACTGTCTGTCCAGTGAGAACCCAGTGCATGTAGATCACGCCAGTGCTGTCAAAATAAAGGGATCATCAAAAGTTTGTGAGTGGATTTGCTCTGTCTGGCCTTCTTGGGTCTGGGAGAGTCAGCATGCTTCACCTGGGAACTGTCTCTTGGTCTCTGGATCATAGCAGTTGATCCAACTTACATCGCAGGTCACCAGAGCATCAAGAACTGTGGGATTATCAAGTTATTATAAGACATTTTGTGTGAGCCTATGCAAAAAGGTGTCCCATGATATATTTTTATTTGGCCAATCAACTCTGGTATTCTGACTTCCTTACTCCTTCCTCACCTCTCATCATCCCTCACAGACTCCCTGCCTTCCTTCAATCTCTAATGCCACTCAAAAACTGATGCTCAATTCATGCAAGATGGTCGAAAAGCAGTCTGAAACATTCCATACGTTTTTCTGGCATTTTTTCCAAGTTTAAAACAGAATTTTACTGCATATCATTCTTCTAACGTGTTCTCAGGTTCAGATTGCATTTTTGAAATTCACCAGCTGTGACAATCAGGCTTTGTAGGGTGTATTCTAATTCCTGCTGTAGCTGTTCATTTGAACCTCAAATCATAAAAATTGGTCAGACATCTCATAAGATATATAGCAATAACATAATGAATTTTCAAGAGTCTACAACAAATTTAAATGTCTGTACAAAAAAGTCTGGAAACTTATTGAAGGCACCTCGTATTTTACATTTAACGAGATAGATTTATTTTATTAAGTGTTAGTTTGGCTTAAACTGTCTTTCAGTAATGACTTATAACCACCAAGAAAGGAAATTCCTTTTTAAAATATTACTGAATTTTACATTTTTCCTAAATTTTGAAAAGTCTTTAAAATACATGTGCCAAGCATGTTGAATTGTGTGCTGAATATGTTGAACAGCATGAACATTTTATTGGTTTTGTTGAGAAGTCTTTGGCAAAATCCGTGTAATTTACAAGGTCTCAATTAATTAAAATTAAGTTTGAATCCTTTTTTTAGAAATATTCAATCATCACCTCACTTAACTAACAAATTCGGCCCCAGAAACTTTATTCCAAAAGGGAAAAAAAAAAAAAGGAAATTGCTTTTCTTTCTCTGTATTAAAAAAAAACAACTTATTTCTGGAATTACCCTTCTATCCATTTAAGTAGTCAATTTATTCCAATCCCTTAGAACCATTACTTAATAAACCCACCTGGGGAGGGCGCTCTCTCTTTGTCACAGATTAGCAGTTATAAACTGTCTGAGATAAGTGGATATATTCATACGTGTTTTGTGCATATCTAGTGAATGCATCATTTACACATATACAATATATGATTTTTCATTTTTATTTAGTCATCAGTGTTAGACTTTTAACTGCAAAAACTCAGTCAGTTGCAGCAAGTATAAAAACAGGAATTTTCAGTTAAATAAAATAAATCTCTAAAGAAAAAAATATTATGAATACTTTGTTTTCTTCTTTTAAACCAGTGACCTAAAATATAAGTTAGAAATTTAGGCTAATAAGTTACCTAAAAGAGCAATATTTTACTTTATTTTCCGGGTTTCTTTTGTTTTGTTTTTTCTTCAGTCGAAAACAGCAACCCAAAACCCTGCCAACCCTAACCCCAACAATGATGATGATATCTAACCTTAACCAACCTCTGCCAAAAAACCCTAACCCCAAACAACCATCCCCTAACGGAAATACCTTAACTCCAACCCCAACCACTAACCTCCTTAAACCAACAAAACCTAAACTCCTTGCTAAGAAAACCTAACCAACCCTAAGCCAACCACAAACCATCCAATCATGCAATCAACCAACCAACCTAGCAATTTACCAAGCCACCAGGAAGCGACTCGCCATTTTACAGCCATCAAGGATGGAACCAACCAAGCACGCAACCATCCAACAAGCAGCTAAATAGTTAACCAAGCAAGCAACCATCTAACAAGTCACTAAATAGCTAACCAAGCAACCAAATAGCTAATTAATGAAGCAATCAACAAAACAACTATTAAGCAATGAGCCAACAACTCAAGTAAGCAAATAGCTAGTCATTTAAGCAAGCAACTGACCAACTAACAACCAGGTAACTATAACTAATCTAGCTATCAACCAACCGACTAAAAACTAGCCAAAAAAACCAAAAAAACCAAAAAACTAGCCAACCATCTTGCAATTAACAAAGCAAGCAAACATACCAAATGTCAATCACCAAGCACTGAACCAACCATTCAAGCAACCAGCCACTAATCAAGCAATCAATTAAACAGCCAACCAAGAAATCGAATAGCCAATTAATTAAACAACCAACCATCTAGCAAGCAAAAGGCCAAAAAACCATTAAGTAAGTCAAGCAGTCAACTAACCAACAGCCAATCTATCAAGCTACCAGAAAGCAACAAGCCAACTAACAACCATCAAGCAACCAAATAGCCAACCAATCAAGCAACCAGCCACAGCCAAAGCCAAGTGACAACCTGTCAATTAACAAATAGTTAGACAAGGAAACAAAGAGCAAATCAATTAAGCAATCAACCAAGCCAAGAAAGGAACCGAATAGCTAATCAATAAAGCAATCAATCAAATAACCAGCAAGCAATGAGCCAAATAGTAAAAAAGTAATGTAGTCGAGGGCAACTCAAAGATTCCCTTTTCCAATAGCTACTACACCAAGGTGTAGAGAAGAGAACCTACTCCTTTCCTTGGTAAGCCAACAAACAAGGAACAAAATAGCCAACCTATTAAGTAATTAACCAACAAAATATCAAAGCAATCAAACAACTATCAAACAAGGAATCAAACAACCAGCCAATCAAGGAACTAAACCCAAATCCTTATCTTATCCTAACTTAAATCTAACCCAGCCGAAGATGATTTGTTTAGCCAAACTCTTTAAGGGAACTTAGAAATTTCTTGAAAGCATTTCTCATTGAACAAAGATAAACATCAAATGCCTTTTAACGAGGAAGAATAACTTTCCCTTACTTTAAAATTTTTTAATCGTGGCTATATCTCCACTTGAAAGTGAAATCAATCTTTTTTAAAAGGAGTTACCTCCCTGTAAATGAATCTTATTTCTAAGCAATTTTTAAAATTGAGGTATTTCCCTTTATTTTATAAATATTAATCCTTGTTTTCCAGCCTGGCAGCTAAATCAAAATTAATTTAATGGGATCACTGATTTTTTAAAAGATGAAATTATTATCTCAGTTGATAACACAAGTTGTTTCCTTCGGGAGAAATTATAGAAAATGTATGGGTCTAACTTGCACTACAAATCCCAACACATCACTCCTAAACCTAAACCTGTCTACAATAAGTTTAATATTGAGATATATATATATAACACCAAGATTTTCTTTAAAAGCCTATTCAATTAAATTCGTCCTGTAGCCATGCCCAATTTACATCTGGATTCTTGCAAACAAAACCAAATCCCAATCATGAAAAAGCAAGAAGTCATAATGATAGCAATCAGAGAAAATACATCATCAAATGTGACAAAGAGTAATAGGAAAAAATTGGCTGAAAGAAAAAAAATCAATTTTAAAAAAAGGCTACGCAAGGCAAACATATATGAATAGTTCCAAAGTAAATTTACTCACGCAATGAAATCTAATCCTATATGTTGTGACACTATGAACCCTTGGTATAGTGATTGAGAGGGGGGAGTTACCACACCAATAGTATATGTCAATCTAAGCTCAGATTATACCTGAAATATTTCTCAATGATCAGTGTTCAATCCTGAATTAAAGCCAAGACAAAAATTCAAGTTACACTCAACTAAACTAGAAGCTTGCCATGGCATAATCTTCCTTTTTCTTGTTAGTCTTCTGCAGTAGATAACCGAGACATTCATACTAGATGACCTAGACACATTTTCTTTTTCATTGAAGCAAGGCTCCATGACACTTCCATAGAGAAAAGAACACATGGCATATTTATCACTTTATTTTTTGAAAATGGGATAATTCAAACATTATGTTGGGCATGAACACACATCATATCAAAATTATCCTCCAATCACAATTTGAAGTCATTTTGCGTTATTCTCTGAACTAGAGCACCATACATCTTACTATGATAAAAATCATTATGATGTGAAGCTTTTTGCTGAGTCATGATCAAATAAATGAATTATTGGTATAGGTTTGCTTTTGTGTTCCTGTGTAAATTCTACATAAAATTGACTTCTGCCCTAATAAACAATTTTATGAGCAGTCTGCTGTATTGTTATCAATTTTGCCACACTTACAAAATGCCACATTGTAAATCAATATAAGTAAAGTAAAGTTAGCGACCATAGTCGAGGGTGACCCGAAGGCTCCCTTTTCGATAGCTACTACACCAAGGTGTAGGGGAGGGCGCTACTCCATTCCCAGGATTGCTCCACTTTACCCTTGAACCGTACCTTATAATGCTGAGTGTTAAGCAAGGTGGTATCAAGTACCATTTTTAAAGTCTTTGGTATGACTCGACCTGGGATTGAACCCAGGTCTCCCGGGCCATTGGCGAACACTCTAACCGCTGGGCAACTCAATTTTTAACACAAAAGTTTACTTGTAAGCAGCTAAATATTTTTTACTGGAAACAGTAAATCAGGATGTTTATAATATCCAGCTATCACTTATATATCTGTATAAACTTAAATATTATAAAGGTCTTCATTTACTGATTCCACTAAAAAATTCTTTAACTGTTAATGATACTATTATTTATAATATAAACTTATCAATAATACACAAATGAAAATTTGATATGCAATTAAAAAAAAAACAACTGTAAAAATCTTTTATTCTTACCTGAATGGAAAAGTTTTGCCAGTGTTCAGCAGGTTTAAACATTGAATTTGGATTTCAACAATCATGTTTTGAGAATATATTCTTTGTTGAGCTTTTTACTTAAATTTGATTTCCACAAATTCAGTGAAGAAGAATATAATAAAATCTTAAGCATACTTATAAGTTGTATTTGGAGATTTGTATTTAATTTTGTGATCTTTTTTTTTCCTCAGTAAAAGGACCAACCTTACTTCATAAGTGGTCCTTTCAGTGATTCCCTTATCTTTGCTGTTTTCTTATCACAATTCATTACACTGGAAAAAAATAAAATTATTCAATGAATTTCAAATCAGTCACATAACAGTTTTTAAAATCATTCATTCTGTTCAGGTCACAAAAATTTTCCAGCACACACTTCAAACAATTTTCTATGAATATAATTTATCAGAAGTTTTAGCAATTCATTTTGAATTTTATCTATTTAACTGGAAAGCAATAATTAGTGTGAATTGTAATTACTTGTTTAATAAAAGACTTGTATTTTCAAACACTTCATGTTAACAAAGTTTACATATAATCTCAACATAAATAATGTAAAAATATTCTTACATTTCATATATTATTGTAGATTATTTCTACAAATTGAAATCAGACAAAAAAATCAACAAGTTCAAATCTTTTTAAACCATTTTTATTGATACAATATTTAATCTTTTCTGTGTTATTTCATTTTCCTAAAATTTTGGAAAGTAAAAATACAGCATAAGTAATCTCAATTTTCAATAAAGTTCTTCCCAACCATAACATTTCTTCAATTGCTTTTCCTGCTTTCACTGGAATCATAAATTAATCTCCCTTTATCACTCATCTTTTAACCATTCCAATCTTTGGTTTGCTTTGTCGACATTTTTGGGTATTACCGGTATAATGTACTATAAACAGTACATTAACTGAATTCTTTTTAAAAACTCAGCATAATTTCTATTGAAATCAGAAAATTTAATTGCATGGTAATGATTTAGAAATTATACACATAATCTGTTATCAATACTTTCAGATTATCAATTAGAAATAATTACATGTCAGGAAATTGCAATATAATTATAGTGCAAAGTTTATCTAATTTAATGCCCATTCCATGGTACATACTGTACTTTATTGCGTGGAAAATGCATATTTTTCTTTTCAATTAACTAGTTTCCTAGATATATAAATGATTTTTTTTAACATTACTTCATTCAATAATGAATGGTAGCAATTGATTTTATTTATAATAGAAATACTGCCAACAGTTTTAAATTTTAATTTATACATGAAGGTTTAGTAACTTAATCTCTAAAGAATATTTATATTAAAGCAAAAATTGCTCTTTACTTTCATTGATTCCTCATTCTCTATTTATTTAAAGATAAAGTATAATGAAATTAGTTAACCTTTATTTTTAGTCCAGTTTTTATGTGGGGGATTATTGCATTGATTGCAATATACCTAATAATAAAGTCAGGCAGAATTTTCATTAAAAGAAGGGATTTTTTAGCATCATTTGAATGTCTCAAAATTTTACATATACATCCACATATATAAACACCAGTAAAAAAAATATCAGATATATTTTGGAAGAAATTTATAATAGTAAAAAAAGATAACATTTTTATGGTAAATACTATACAGAAATATTATTATAAAAACAATGGAAAGATTTTTACACTTTATGTTAACATTAACTGTTAATTATTTCCATTTATCCTTCTTTCAAAATGATCATATTAAATTATCCCCTTAAAAATCAAGCTCAATGCATTCTGATGACATACATAATATATTTACATTTAAAAATATTTCTATATTAAATTGTTATACAAAGTTTTCTTATGATACACATCTATGAACTGACATTGACTAAATCATGAAGGTTCTTGTCTGAAGTTTTCACACAGTTCATTTTCATTCATGTATACATCTTTACAATTTCAAATAATATTCTTATCATTGTTTAACAATTTACCCATGTATGTAAAACACATTATATATAATGGATGTAGATGGCAACTTAGAAAAATCAGAAAATTTCATTTTTATAAAATATTGCAGCAAAAGAGAATGGCATTTCATCAATTAAATGTATGCAGGTATCCTTTAGTTTGGTTGGGCAGTGTTTTACAGCATATCAACCATTCTGGGTTATTCAATGCTAAATCCTGTATATATATATATATATATATATATATATTATAAAACAATGGTAAATTTGTGGGTAACATTTTTGAATGAACCAAATCCTATTTGTTTACACAAGTAATTTCAATTATTTTTATCAAGCACGATTACTTTTATTTAATATTAATCATTCAGTCTCAGAGTTACATGGTTTCAAATATTGCAATTTATTGTTTGCACACAGTTATATGGTTTCAAGTATTGCAATTGAACTCTCATATTAATATTTAATATTAATCATTGTTTACACACAGTTAAATGGGTTCAAGTACTGCTATTTAACATTACTATTTCTATTTATCAAGTGTTACTATCTTACATAAAACTTATCATTTGTTTGCTCATATTTACATTTCAAGTGTACCTATTTAACACTAATATTTTGATTTAATATTGATAATAATCCCAAGTAAAAGTTTGAATATTTCTATTTTACCCATAAATGGGTACTACCAAATATGGTCAAAGTGGACTTGAGAGTAATGGTAATGAAGGAAGATTCCACATTCCAGAAACTGCAAGACTGGAGTATAATATGCAGTTTAATGTCATATCCAAGACAATAAATGATTTCAAAGGTAGCTGTCTAACACTGATAATTCTATTCAACATTATTCATTTATTTGCTGTTAAATAGTTTAAAGAAATGGTATGTATTACTGGTATTTCAATATAATTTTGCACATAGAGACGTGGTATATAAATGATACAGTAAAGGACTAAATACTTCTATTTTACCCAGCGACACTAACATCTACTACTACTTTGGGTTAAAGTCAACCTGGTACTAAAGGAAATGAAGAGGTACTCCACATTTTCTCAAACCTCCAGGACTGGAGACTTACCATCTGATGGTTTACTGACACACTCAGGACACACGTTAGTGGGTTGGAGGGATACCACTCAAGAGGGATAGGGCAGTCAGGTATTCTTGCATATTGTTCTTAAACATATTCTAAGGAAAAATTAAGCATCAACATATAATTGTTAAATTATCAGAAATTATACTTTCAATTTGACTTTGAGTTGAAAAATGGAATTTTAATGATTTTCATAATCTATCATTACTTTTAAACATTCGTGACCAAATATATCAAAAATATTAGTTAATATGATTAAATATAAACAGTTACTGAATAAGCTCAGTTTTCCAAAAAGAAAGAAACAATTAAGAAATTTGAAAATTTATATCTAATGATCCTATTATTAAGATTTTTCACTTTTCTCTAAACAATATATTTTATTTTATTATGTTTTACATAAGTTTCCTTTCAAGCATAATAGTGATGATAATTTTCAGCCACTCACCTTACTAGTAAACAATCCATAATTTTTTCCTCCCTGTTCAATTTAATAGAATATATTGTGTGCTTTTCAACAGCTATTACGTCTCATACTAATTTTGAAGTCTGAGCTGGACTGCTGCAAATCTTAGTGATATAAACAATTTTATCAAACAAATTTCATAAGTGAATCATTATTTGAATCTTGAAAACTATCCAGATATTATATATAAATATTGTACCTAATGACTAATTATAAATTGTTTGCAATATACATGCAAATATTTATCTTTTCTTTTACTTAAGCACTTAAAAACTTCATTTGGTCAAGTTATATATAGGTATCCCAGTTAACTCCCTTACATTTACCCCATGTCATTCATTAATACACTCTGCAAGAAAATTGCATTTTAACTTTAAAAAATCTAATGAATGTCTCAATTGTTTATTGAATTTAAAAAAAAATTCTGTCAAAATGCATTTTATTTCTTTTGTTTTTAACACATTTACATGGTGTGCCATTGAAAACTTTAAAGTGATATGATTTTTAATTCTATCATCATCATCTTTTTCCTTATTAATTAATTTTAATTAGTTTTAATTCTATTCCACAGTCTATATGCTAGTTTTGTTGTCAATCTAATTTTATATTAATTTCCCAAAAATATACTTAGAATACAACAATAAAATTAAAAATAATTGCTTGAGAACAAACAAAGTTAATATCAATTATATAAGATACAATTTTGCATAAAAATAAAGTGTTAACACACAAGTAGTTAAAAGATTAGCAAAAATAACTAGTTTGTCCAATGATTCTGAGTAAATTGTTGATTTTTTCTTTTTGCATCACATTAGCTTACAATTCAATTCAGCATGCAAATTCTTACCAGTATAAGAATTACTTCTTAATCATTCAGTGATGGTGTTTCTGAATAACCAAATTATATATTTCATTTCACTAAAGAGTTCTTAACTCTTGCTTATAATATGGAATAATTTAAGCTTATAGAAATTCAAGCACAATATCAAAGAAGGTGCATGTGTTGAGGTGAATGTATCATTTCAACATAAAAGGTCACTTCAGTTTAAAATGTGTTTGAGGTTTTGGAAGTCTAGTTGAAGTGGAATCAACCTATTGGGGGTTTGTCAAATTATTTAACATGCAAAATAAACTGATGGATGTTCACCAATCAGACATAAGCAAAATACTGCGCTTTTCCACTTCAAACTTAGTCTCTTTTATATTCATCAAATCTTGCCACTTCACGGAGGCTTATCTCGTTCTCCTCCATAAAACAAGTCACACCTCTTGCGTCCTTTTCTTCTTCTGGTTTCCACATGCCGGTAGCAGAGAGAGCACACCTTCTGTTTCTTCGAGGTAAGATTGTTTGTGGCATTACTACTACACTCCCCACTGATCCTATGATCACACATGAAACATTTGGGAGGTGGTCTTTTGTGCCGCGTGCTTCTTCATGGTAGTATAGTCACTTGGTCTTCATTAGAAGTGTTATTGGAAGAGGCATCACCTGCATTTGTGCTGGGTGCCTGCTCACATGGTCTCTCTCTAATGGGTACAAATCTTTTGCTCGCATCCTCTGAAACCATGACAGAACAGACTGTTGGCTGGCCTGGTCCCACTATGGGTCGCAGATCTTTCACATGGTGTGGCTTTCTGTCGACCGTTATGTTCTGTACACTGGTAATTTCGGTCACACATCCCACTTTATATTTTGTGGTTCATCGTCCATGTGGAGCCTTTACCCACACTTGGTCACCCGGTTTGAAAACGGCCTGCTGTTGATTATGTGTCGGTGCCAGTGTTTCATTGATTTCTTTCAGCCATAACCCTTTTGGCACCAGACCCTTTTGTTGCATTTGACACATTTGTCTCGTGTCGTTTGCACCCCGGGGAAACTGTGGACGAATATTTGGGTGACCAGAATGGTGGCAAGCAGGATCGAATGTATCCGTGTTAGACCTTCAAAAGGCATACCTTCAAGTGCACGTGCACCAATCACTATGGTCCTATCAAACTGTACTGTTTAAGGGATGAAGGTATTGCCTGACCTGCATGGGGTTTAGTCTCAATGTGGCACCATCCATCATGCTGACAATTGTTGATGCTATCTTGATGAAGGACAAGCACATACAGTGGGCAACATCTGCCTATATCAATGATGTGTATGTGGATGAGAGTATTGTGCCTGCGGCACATGTGAAGGAGCATCTCTGCAGCTTCAGCTTCCTCAGCAAGGAGCCGGAGAGGCTACAGGATGGTGCATGAGTGCTTGGATTACAGGTCTGGGGAGAGGATAACTCTCTGTATTGGAGAAGAGGGAACAAAATCCTAGACATGCCTTGTGTTGTCATGCGATGAGACGTATTTTCACTATGCGGCAAATTGGTTGGGCACCTTCCCATGGGTGGTTGGCTTCATAAAGCTGTGTCGTTCATCAAGCGGAGAGCATCTGATGTCACCACTGGATGGGATGACAAAATTGACAACGCCTCTCTCAACACCACACATTTTGCACACCAGCTCCACCTGTTCCAACCATTCTGACACTGTGTGGTCGGATGAGACGCCATGAAATTTGGGAATCAGCCGAATGTCAAATGCTTTGCCTACCATTTGCGTCTGGTTACACGTAGGCTGAAATAGCTTGTTCGAGGTTTTGGAAGTCTAGTTGAAGTGGAATCAACCTATTGGGGGGTTGTCAAATTATCTAACATGCAAAATAAACTGATGGATGTTCACCAATCAGACATAAGCAAAATACTGCGCTTTTCCACTTCAAACTTAGTCTCTTTTATATTAATCAAATCTCGCCACTTCGTGGAGGCTTATCTCGTTCTCCTCCATAAAACAAGTCACACCTCTTGCATCCTTTTCTTCTTCTAGTTTCCATGTGCCGGTAGCAGAGAGAGCACACCTTCTGTTTCTTCGAGGTAAGATTGTTTGTGGCATTACTACAACAAAATGCAATCATTATCTTTATATACTCAATATATTTTATAATCAAATAAACACCAAATAATATTCTTAATGTTTTAAATTTTAACAATGATTTATTGTACTTAAAATCTTTAATCATTCTAATCCATTTTGGTCATTCGACTAATTTTGTGTGTGTGTGTGTGTGTGTGTGTGTGTGTGTGTGTGTGTGTGTGTGTGTGTGTGTGTGTGTGTGTGTGTGTGTACGTGTATTTTATTAGTGATAGAATTAACTAGGTACTCGTGGTAAAATGAATCATTTCTACATAGAAGAAAATATAAAAGTTATTTGTAAAGAGTATTAGATATAAATTTACTTGCAAATATTTTAAACATCATCTTTCATTCTTGAAAACTAATGACTTTATGTTAATTGTTTTATTTATTTCTTGAAGAGACCTACAACCATGTAACTATTTATCTATGAAGTCACTTTCAAAAATTAATTCATTAACTTTTTGCTGGATGTTGGCATTTTCCTCTCATAAACAATGTGTTCTTTATATAATGATTGCTTGATATGAAAATAGGAAAGTTAAATTTATTTTCAGTTTCAGACTATAGCAATGATTGATTATCATGAGATAAGAGAACATATATTGGGCCTAACAAATGTGGTTGTTGTCCCCAAAACTTAAAATACATTTCACATTTACCAGAAATGATATATACAGTTACATAGAGTCAAAAATTCCTCTTAACCTTATCAAATAACATTTTGAAATGTCAGTCTTCTTTATTCAATGTTTATCATGTGTTTTACTTAAATCAAAGTTTATTAATAGTAGCATAAGGCAACATTTCTAAAGAACAGAGAAAATAACATTTCCTTATTTAAATGATTTTGAAGATTAATTACTACTAAGTATCAACATGGCTGCTGATACATCTGCAGCTTGTCTGAAGTTATACTGCAAATCTAATTGACCTCAGTAACTTAAAAAGTTCTCAACCAGTATTTCTTAAATTTAATATCATTCATTGACACCGTTAGTAAAATATTTGACTAAATTTTCTACGATTTTCATGATTAGTTTTTGATACATTTTGAATTTACAAAAATCAACTGAGATAGGTTAATACAAAAATTCAACTAATATTAGCTTTAGACGTCTGAAATATGTTGAAAAATATGAAGGGACAGATCTTATAACTACTAAAAAACAGAATATAACAAAGTTATTGTGTGATAAAACATTCCCTTTAGATATATCAAAGGAGCTTTAAATAATTTATTAAAGATTAAAGAAGGTTGCTGAAAATATAAGCTGATAACATGAGGCAAAAGAAATGACTTTAAGAACTTGCTTTCTCAAGAAGAATATAAAATTAAGTGAGTTACAGAAAAATAATCACTTTTGACAAGAGCTCAAATCTTTGAAAACATGAAATTGAGGGAATCAAGGACAAAACACGTAAATTACTTTATGACTTGTCATCAGCAAAAATATCTAGTAATGCAAATATTTTAATGTGTCAAATTTGGGCTAAGAAATATATGAAAACTGACTTAATGAAAGTAATTTTCACAAACTAAGCAAAAAGCGCATTTGATAGACTGGAGGGCTGGGCCAAAGAATAGTTTTTGTTCAATTCAGACATGCTCATGAATAAAAGAAAACAACAAGGAGATGGTAAAAGTGGTTGGCAACAATAATCGAGGGCAAAGTGAAGGTTCCCTTTTCAATAGCTACTACACCAATGTGTAGGGCATTACTCCTTTCTTTGGATTGCTCCACTTTACCCTTGATACATACCTTATAATCCCGAGTTTTAAGGAATGAAATATGAAGTACCGTTTTTTGAATCTTTGGTATGACTTGACCTGGAATTGAACCCTGATCCTCCAGGCCAATGCCGAACACTCTACCTAATTGGTGAATGAGCCGGTCAACCGAACCATTATTGGACCATTCAAAGTTGATGAAGCAGTTAAACTGAACATTGTTAACTATTACAATTTTATGAACAAGACTTACTTTGCATCATGGTAATATGATATATTTATTTTAATTTAAAAAATTCAGGATTTGGTTTGTTTACAGTAATTCAATTTTCATTGTTGTGTGTTTGATCCACTTCGTGCACATGGAGTGATATTGTAAAAACATGGCAGATGTATGACGGTAGGAACTGAAATGGGTATTCTTTGTAAAGTAGACTTGGGTTGGGTTGCTTCTCTTGGACTTTAGATCATGTTATGACATTTCCCAACCTTTGTGATAATGTTTTGTTTTTTAAGTTTTTGTTTGGTTTTATTTTTTCTATTTTTAGTTGATGGTGTTTCTCATGTAAGTATGTTTATATATATGTATGTATCTAGTTATTATGTTATAATTGTATTACGTCTTTTAGTTCCTGAATTTTTCTGTAATCTTGGGGACCCTTCCCAATCTTGTTGCGCAGCTTTGTAGCAGGTATATTTTCTGTACTGTTGATGTTGGTGGTCTTTCTCTTGCTGTGGTTGGGTATTCTGCTGGATTTTTTTGTGTGTTTGATTTTTTGTTTGCAATTGCCATCATAATAGCCTTCCTTTTTTTTGTGTAGTGTCTGTGTTGGGTGCTGGAGATAGTTTCTCCTGTCTTGGTATGTTGGTTATGTTTGTGGTAGGTCTTGGTTTGAGGTGTTCCCTTGATCTTTTGTATACCTTACCTCTGACATTTATTAGGTATGTCTTTGGTTCCCTGATAGATTGTGGTCTATTAGGAACTGTGCCGGTTATCCATATGTTGCTTAGTGTGTCCCTTGCATAGATTGGCTTCATGATGTTCAGCATTTCTTTTCCCTGGCTGGAATGTCTGTCATAATTCTGTTTCTGCTTTGCTTGGTTTTGTTCATTTTTTTGAAGGTGTCTCCTTTCCAGAGTGGCAAGATTGTAGCCTCCCCCTTGCTGTAGGCAACATTGTTCTGGGTTTTCTGCTAAACAGTAGTTCACATGAGGATGGCATATCATTATTTTTTGGGGGTGGTTCTATACATCCATAATGCTGTATATGGGCACTTCTTTTTCTGTTGGCCCTTCTTCAAGAGGGCCTTGAGTGTTCCTCTAGTTCTTTCCAATACTCCATTTGTTTGGTGGTGGTATGGTAAACTAGTTTTTAGCATTATGTTTGAGTTGTGGAATTCCCTCTTAAACCTTTCACTCATGTATTGTGAGCGATGGTCAGACATGATAGTTGTTGATAATCCATATTTTGTTAGAACCTGGGTGAACTGCTCACAGACAGTAGTAGCCGATGTGTCTGGAAGTGTTATGAATACTGGAAATCTTGAGTAGTAGTCTACCACTAGGAGATATTTACATTGATCTTGCCCACAGATGTCCATACCTATTGTTGCCCAAGGGTGTGTGGGGAGGTCTGGCTGCATCAGTTGTAGTTTGGGTTGCACTGGTTGATATTTGCTGCATATGGTGCATACTTTTACCATGGTCTTGATGCTCTGGTTTATCCCTGGCCAGAATATAGACTCACTCGCAAGTAGGCTGCATTTTGTTTTTTCCTGGTGGCATGTGTATAGTATTTTAAAGACTGAGTGTTTCAGTGCTTCTGGGACAATAATTCTGTCCCCCTTGAGGATTAATCCACCTTCTAGGATGAGATTGTACCTGAAGGTCCAGTATTCCAAAAATGTTGTCAGGTATTGTTTTTTGTATTATGGCCATCCTCTGTATATTGTGTTCTTCAACAGGGTTCATTGTTGGGTCAGCTATTAATGCCTCTTTTACCAGTTCTGTGTGTATTATTTTCATGTTTGTCATTATGAAGTTGATGTTGTGCTGTTGTGGTGTACCTTTTCTATTTTCAGTGAAGCATACTCTTGACAGGGCATCTGCAGCTGGGATTGTATTCCTTGGTTTGTATTTGACTTGGATGTCAAATTTTAGGCATTTTAGTATGAACCATTGAAATCTTGATAAGGTCAGACATTGATTTTTCTCAAAGATTTGTTCAAGTGTCTGTTTCTACAGTTAACTTTCACCCCAGTAGGAAATATTCAAATTTTTGTCAGCCGTATGTGACTGCCAGGCACTCTTTTTCTATGTTGGAGTACCTTGACTCTGTTGGAATGAGACACCTTGATACCATTCCTACTATTTTTTCATCACCTCTTTCATTGATCTGTCTTATCCATGCCTCCACACCTAGGCTACTGACATCACATTGAAATATTGTTGTTGTGTTGGGGAGGTCTATGAGATAGTAACTGATTATATGTGCCTTGCTGTAGTTTTGGGGTGAATGATCTCCCTGAGTGTTGAACCAGGGACCTTTAGATTTCAGTCTAAAGTGCTTGCTGGTTTCTTGCTACACCACTTCTCTCTTTGCATTCCTCCTCCACTTTCCTCCTTCTCTTCCTCACTCTCCTTTTCTCTCTCTCTCTCTGTGCTTCTCCTTTCATTCCTCTTCCACCTTTTTCCTGTCTCTCTGCTTCTACTTCTCGCCGAGAAAAACTGACTGTAAAGAAAGACAAGTCGGTTTTTATTCACACCACTCTACCCATAATCCATTTCCTCAGCCTATAAAAATTCCACTCGGGGGCCCCCTCACTTTTTTCCTTTAGAATGGGCTGAAGGTGGATTATTGAAACAGCGGTGAGTATTTTTCTTTTCTTTCACACCATAATGGCGGTGTTTTTCCTTTGGATCTGATTATTGCCCTGCACGCCAGACACAAACGAACCCTCTTTTGTCGAGAGCTACCGTTAGTCTCACTTTCATGTCCACACTTGCACAGTTCTGTTTTTATTTCTTCCAGGGCTTCTTGATGTTGTTGTTGCCATAAGAAGTGCACATTCTTTTTCATCAGTTCTCAAAGTGGTGCAGTCATTTGTGATAGCTTCACTGAGAACCTACTGAGGTATGCGATCGTTCCCATCAGAGTGTGGAGTTCTTTTGCATTTTGGGGGGATTGAATATCCTTTATTGCTTGAAGGTTATCTTCTGTGGGTGATATGCCATGTTCTGTGATAGAGGTTTACTCTTTTTTGTTTATATTGGAGTTTATCAGGATAATATCCAATGTTGTTCTCCTTGGTTCTTTTCAAGACTTTGGTCATGACTGTGTCATGTTCCTCTTCTGTTGATCCTGTTACCAAGATATCATCCATTATACCCATGACATTTTTAATTCTGGAAAATACTGTATCCAGGTTTTGTTGGAATATGTATTGGGATATAGTTAAGCCAAATGGTTAATGTTTGAATCTGTATCTTTTAAATGGCATGTTAAAGGCACAAAGCAGGCTAGATTGATAGTCTAGTTCTTTGTGCCAGTATCTCTTTTTTACGTCAATGACACTAAAACATTTTTTCCATGTAGTAAGGATAGTAGCCTATCTAAGGTTTTGATAGGGTAGTTTCCCCTTTTTATGTTTGTGTGCAGGTTCCTGGGGGTCCATACATAGCCTGATTTTGAATGTTCCATTATTGATTGTGGTTATCTGATAGATGATGGAGTTTAACAAATCTGTTGGGCCTGTAACTTTGCCTATGATGTCCTTCTTTTCCATTTTTGCCAACTTTGATTTGTAGAGTGGGAGAATGTGTATAGGGACTTATCACAGTGGGTATATCACTAGCCTGAGATTTTCTACCATTTTTATTTGAAATTTCTTCCCTGGGAAACATCCTATGTTGAAGCAGATTTTGTGTTTTTCTATAAATTCCTTTTTCTTCAGTGCTTACATCCCTGTTATGCTGTCTTTTTATTTCATTTAAGTTGACAGATGATTCTTAGTTCTTGTGTCTGCCTGCATCCAAGAACAGAGGGCTGCTTGGGGTGTTTTTATGATGTCCAATCTAATTCTTATTGTTTTGTTCTTACAAATTATTTTTAGATCGGTTGCCACAATGTTTGTCATTCTTGAACACTCATATCTCTTCTGTATTGTATTGGTTATCTTTATCTTTAGTTTGAAGGGTAGCAGCTGCATTTGATTTTCTGTTAGGATGCATGTGTCTGTATATTTAGAAAACGAGTGTATACACTTGGTGCTTGAGCTTATTGTCCCAATGCTGCTTGATGGTTGTTCTGGTTCATCTTCCTCTGAGAAAGCCTCGTTTGCCTGGTACTCTTCTTGGTCTCAGGCTTCATGAAGTTGTTGCTGATTTTTTATGCATGCTTACAGTACCTGCTCTGTGCTGATCTAGCATGAAATTGGTTTATTTATTGGTGGTTTCTTCCATATTCATAACATTCTTTGCCTCTTGTTTCAGGTAAATTTGGCTGTCTACTGGCCTGATTCTTGTTTTGGTTGGGGTTGTGCTTTGGGGATCTGATCATTGCTGTTTGCCCAGGACTGCATTTGATTTTGTTGATAAGGGTTTTGTCCCTGGGGTTTATGGATAGAACCTCCATTTGTGCTATGGTGCTCTCCTCCATTTTTGCAAAGTTGTATACTTGTTTATAGGTGAAAGTATCACCTATCTTGATGGCATCTCAGCAAACTTGATCAGTTTCTACGCTGAACATCAGTGTATACCTCATTTTTTTAATTTTGTCACATCTTTTCCAGGTACCTAGCCTCCTTGACCAATTGTTTCTCTTTGGTGACAAATTCTTCTATTATCATTTTATGTTGTACCTGATGAGAATTTGGTTATTTTGGGGTTTGCAGTAGTCTCCAGCTTTTCAAAGACTGTGTTGATCCTTTGTCTAACCTTAGGATTGTTGAAGGTGGCTGTGTTGTACATTTTCAGCCCCTTGTCATCAATCCAAAGAAGCATTTGTCATACCTTCCTCACCTCCTTTGTATCATATAGTGGGCCCTTCAAAATTAGCTCCCATTTTTATTTAAATTGTTTGAATATTTTGTGAACATCTCCTGGACTTATCCAGTCCATCTTTGGAGATATAAATTTGTCTGCTATTCTCACACATTATTGTTGGTTAAGTATGAGGAACAAGTTTTTTTTTATTGATACAAGAGTTCAATATCTCAATGTGTGTATTGTAATGTATGATTTTGTTACTTACGCTTTTTTTTGTTGTTTTCTTCTGAGGCCGTTTTCTGGTTTTCCAGGGTCCTTGTTCAATTTGGAGTGTTTTAATTAATTCCACTTCTGACACTATGTTGTGTATTTTTTCCACTTCAAGTTTGTGGGGAGATGTGGTAAAATCATGGCACGTGTATGACAGTAGGAACCAGAGGGTATCCTTGGTTTATCTTTATAGAGAAGAGGGAAAAGTTGCACTGGGTTGCTTCCTTTGGATCTTAGATCATGTTATGACATTCATACTATCATTATCACAAATATTTCTGCTTCTATAATTTGTACAGAGATAATCTTTATATGAAAATTGTCTTTAATTTTTCTTCTTGTTAATGGCATAAACATTATTATAACAATTACATTTCATGCAGATTTGGGAATTTATGTGCGTGTGTGTGTGTGTGTGTGTGTGTGTGTGTGTGTGTGTGTGTGTGTGTGTGTGTGTGCCAATCTTTCAGGGAAAACTTTTCATCACACAAATTCTAATGATGCATTAGAGAGGCATGAAAATCTTCTACATAGTCTAGTTTAACAATAAACAACGACTATAAAATTCAAATTTTATTATTGAGTCAAAATATGCATATATCCTTCTTTATTTGATATAAGAACTACAATAATATATTAAAAGATATTTTACCAAAATTAAAATCATCCAAAACTACAAATAATATGAAACAACTAAGAAGACTTCATTACACATTGGCTGATGTTGTTATCATTATAACAAAGATGATGTATTATGGAGGAGGGGTCTTAAAACTAAGGAGTGGATAGAGTCAGCAAATTCTAAGCCCTATCAACAGCCTGATTGTTTCAAAAGAGGAAAATACAGTAATAAAATAACGAAATGGAAAATCTTTCCTATCATATAGCTACTGTCCTTTCTTCCTTCTCTCACATACACACATCGGACTTCAACACGCACATATACATGAACACAGACTCTCTCACACACACTAACACAAGTACGCTCTCATAGTACTGAATAAAAGTTGCATAGTCACACAAATATCCACATTTTACTTCACCTTTTTTTTAGGTGAAAGAACACCTCTTTATGGACAAAAACAAATTTTTTATTCGAATTAAAAAGCAACTTTTGCTAAAGTATCTATCATTTATTTTCTTGTAACTGGTAAAAATATTCCTTAAAATTATCAAGAGATCATCTTTACACACAACTTCAATTCTACATTATTACTATATCAAATTGTTTTCCCTTTCTTCAACTTCTACTTTAGAACTTGCTTTATCTTCACTATAGCATTTTACTCTATATAGTCTTCACTTTTGTTTCCTATTTTGTTTTTCACATTTCAGTAAAATTAGCATATTATTTTACCTTATGAAATATATAAATGCTTATGCTCATTAAACTTCATTAATAGTGAGATTTCATAAGTAGAATTGAATAAGGTAGTCTGACATTTTTAATACATACTATTTCTTTTTTTTTTTTTAATGATGTGCATAACTATTTTGAATCATGTTTCTACTAAAAAGAATATTCATTTTATTCTCGGAAAAAAAGATGGACTAATCTATGTCTAGGTTTGCTTAATAATTGTGAGACATGTATACCAACTTGTAGAGATAAGTAATTCCTAAAATAGAAGAAAAAACAACAGACCTTAATGAATGGAGAATTAAACGTAACATGAAGAAAACAGTGAAATGAGACGGGGGGTGGGGAAAGAGAGATAAGCCTTCAAAGAAATGCCATTAATAGTAAGTTGAAGTTTCATTGGTTGCTCCATCTATCAGGCTTTGTGCCACAATTGATTGCAGCCTAATGAATGATTAACAGGAACAAAAGGTACGGAAGTTTGTAGCGGATGATTTGGTTTATTGGATTTTTATTTCGTGTCTCTAAACTAGAAATACTTTTACTTTAAATGTAGTCAGAGATATCACCGCCCCTAACAATCCTCCCAATACAATAAATTTAATATATATTCAGAAAGAAAAAATTAGAATATTAGAAATATTAGGCCTTCGATGGGCATGCAAAACAAGAAAATAACTACTCAAACAAATACCAATTAAACAATATGTAAATCTTTAAAGTTTTATGTAAAAAAAATTTTAAATAGTTATCTTACAATGAAAGTGTTTACAGACAGTTAATTGTTTGTTTTTTTTAGTTTTAAAATGAGCTGGTTTTAGAAATTTTGTCTTGTACACACTAAGTCCATTTAGTGGATCATAACTCTGTGGAATTACATTCAGATCGAGCAGGGATTTTTTCCACGCAAAGTTCATTTTTTTTTTACTTTTAGTTTTTCTCTTCATTTAAATGTCCAAAGTAAAAAAAGCAACTGACATTGCAAAAGTCAAAGTAAAATCATTTAGCTATCATCAAATATTTTATGCTGTTATAAAAGAGTGGCATTTCCAAGACAAAAAGTGACAGCAAGTTTCTTTATTAAATTTCAATTCTTATTGCTATTAGCCTTTATTATTACTATTATAATTTTACATGTATATATATATATATATTTACATATTTCTGAACATTTAAAATTTGGGCACATATATTTTCATGACAAAATAATTTTACACTAATTTCTTTATGTGACTCTAACAAGAAAAAATGAATTGATAAAAACACTATTATATTCAATCCTTAAGCAATAGGTAGGATAATCTGTTATTTACTAAGCTAAGATAATTTGTTGCACAAGGCCAGAAGTTTGGGGCACCCACTGAGACTTGAACTGACTATCAATGGTTTGCTAGTCTATTTTAAAAACCATAACACTAAAGTAGTATTGTAGGTGTTCACTGTTACTATGAATATGAACTAGTTATTTAGTAAGCTTAGCTTACTTGTGGCACAAGGCCAGAAATATGGGTCACATAGTGAGACTGAAAGTCACAAATTAACGTCTGCATTGATATACCAGAAAATTTAACAACTGACACCAGAGTAAGTAAATAAATAAATACACAAGAACTTTTAAAATATAATCTTAGCAGCAAATACAACAATAATAACAACAAGATTTTAATAAAATTTTCATAAATTTAGTCGAAAAAATTCTTCTTTGAAAATTTTGGAGAGATTGTTTTTTTAATGCGATTCACATTTCAGCAAATTTTTTCTTTTTAGCAATGATTTCTTTACTGAATATATTTGAAAAATTTGTTACTCAATTCTGTTATTCTAAAAAACATTTACCTGGTTATATGTTTTTTTATTACGGAAATTTAATTTGGAAAGAAAATAAAAATTAAAAATAACAAAAAAAGAAGTTTATTTTGATGCTTACTGTTATATTAGGTGTTTTGTTTTTGTTTAACTTTTAAATTGCTTATCAAAGAAAAGTTTAAATGACTTAATTTTATTCATGTCCTTTTATTATTTACTAAAATATAACAAATTTAGTGCATTTTTTTATTTTGTAGTTAGCAAAAATATTAATTTATTTCCTATAAATCATTTTGTTCAAAATATTGTATTCATAAGTAAAGAAAACCAAAATTATGCCAAAATACTCACATTTTCTTATAATAAAAATTTCGGATATCTTTCTTTTCAAAAAATGTATTTTTTCATTGTTAACAGCTGAAAGATGCTTCTTCATGATTATGATTTGAGTGACTTTGCAATCTAACTTTATCTTGGGCGATCCAGAAATATCTAACAGGCTGTAATTATTTCAAAGCATTAAGTTGAAGTAAATTTCTTCTTCAATGATAGATGTGCACCAATCAAGAAAAACTTCAGTCAATTGTTTAGTTCATCTCACAGAAGAGGAGAAAAAAAACAAGATGTCAGCATGTTTCATCTGCTTCTTAGGAATTTATTTCTCAATGTTTTTAATGTAGTCATTGAATTCCAAGAATTAATAGACAATTCTGACAAGTTTTTATCAAACCTGTAGATAATGAGATAGGTAATGAGTCAAATTGATTGATAATCAGTGAGTTATATGGATAAATAAGAAAGATTTTCAGAATTAAAAATGATACATACCTACATAATGAGTGAATAAGATAAAAACTATCCATTTGTGGGGATCTTCTAATGTAGTTAGATTTAGTAAACTTTGAGAATTCCATGTGGAAAAAATTTAAAGAATTTTCAGATATTTTAAACCATTAATGGATTACCATAAATTCAACTAATACTCTTCCTCAATTAAACTGTGACTACCACAGTAAAAACAAAAATTACAAATAAACAATGATTTCATTTCTTAAGTGTCTTGAATCACAAAAAGATATATGATATAACATTTGTTTAGAAGACACAAAGTATTTCAGTTCAAAAAGAGATTTTATTTTTTTAACAACTTCAGGAAATTATATAAGGATGAGAGTGACTAATTTAACAAATATCTCTCAAGCAATATTTTCATTGAGCAAACATTTTGTCGAGCCTTTCAAAAATAAAATTAAATGCTTTTAAGATATGGCTTACTTCTTCAATAGTTAAAAAAGTGGAAAAATACTGATACATTGTTTATGAACAATGCTAGGCCATAGAAGTGTATTGGTCTACTATTCTTTTGTCCCTATTGCTTATTCAGTTTTTGCTTTTTACCCTCCAACCCCATTTTGGACCTTGTGCTATTTTTACGAAAGCTTTTACAATAATTTCCTAAAAGAAAGTAAAATCAATTTGAAAACAAGGAAGCAAATGAGAAATTGGAATATGAAAATAAAATTGTAAAGCATTATTCAATTATGTAAAATCAAAAAATTCACCAAAACATTTGTAGAGTAAAATCATGATAAAATGGGTGAATTGACAAACACACCAATTGAAACAGGTGTATGAGCATTATTTTTTCAATCTGATCATTCTTTGGAAGAGTTTCATCTATTACAGGAAAGTTGTTATGAGAAGTGTAAAAATAAAAATTATAGATGAAATAATAGTACAAGCTAAAGATATAAAACTAATGGTACCAGAGAGAATACATCCTGTTATATACAAGCTTGTGATTGCAAGAAAAATAAGACTGACAGGAAGATTTAGTTTATTTTTTTATTGAATAAATAAAATAAACAAGTGAATGAAATATCTAGCTGGCTGATAGGTGTTTATCTGGTTAGTGGCAAGTAGTAGCTTTGATCTAGTCTGACGGTGTTGTTAAGTGATGCTCTCAGCGACAGCCGGTGATTCAACTGCCTGTGTGACCTCCGCTTGCCCTATTTATGTGTTCCTGACTTCAAACACCAGCTCTAGAAAATACTATTTGTGGATAAAAAATGATTGGTTGAAAAATAGTCCTTCTTTTATAACTGAGAATTTTCTGGGGATTATGAATAGACTATGCGCGGAGCGTATGCGCAGAAGCCATGATTTTGACACTGGCCATTGTTGGGTCAACATCTGGTTGCTGTTATTTTCTTCTGCAGTAGTGATGTCTGTCGGTCTGTATTTTGTGTGTTCTAGTAGTTAGGTGGGTGAAGAGTTAAGTGGGTGGATCAGAAGAAATTTGATGTATTTTGCTATAACAATCCTAAAATATTTATCATCAAAGGAAGGTTTAAACAATGTAATATGTAAAATGTTTAAGAATATAAAATGATTCCATCTATTTAGAAAACAGCAATCAGAATACCACGAAATAAAATACATTTGGAAAGTTTTTAACAACCAGTTTCTTTAACCTTATTCTCTAGCAGATGGGTTTGGTAATCAGAATTTTATTTTGATATCTCTCAACTAGAAATACATTTGATATTAAACGGAGTTAGATATATAATCACAGCTAACAATCCTCCTAATACAATCAAGTCAATATTTATTCAAAAAAACAAATTAGAACATAAGAATCATTAAATAATTACACAAACAAACAAATATAAAAGAAATTGCAAATATATGTTTTATGAGAGAAAAAAAAAAGGGATTATAAATAGTTATTTTACAATGAAAGGTTCACAGACAGAGGTGAATGTGTTCTTTTTTAGTTTTTAAAATGAGTTTGTTTTACAAAATTTTGTCTTGTACTCACAAATTCATTTAGAGGCTTATAATCCTGTGGATTTATATTTTAGATCATGCTGGGCTATTTTAAATTTAAAGTCTTTCGTATTTTATTCTGGTGGGGTACATGTCTAAAGTCAAGACAACTTACTTTGCAAAATCCAAAGAAAATCAAAGATACAAGGTCCATGACAGGTGGTCATATATCAAGATTTATTTCAGATGATTTGTTTAAGTCCTTTTTAAACAAATAGCTAGGTCTTTTTTCTGATAGGCATCACACAAGTTCAAAGAGTTTTTCTTTCTTTATGTATCTATATTTATGTATTTCTAAACATTACAAATTCTGGGTTCCACATATCTTTGTGTAAGGTTTCTGAAAATTAATTATATATCACATATTAAATTTTATCAAGGATGATATAAGTTGTAATTAAGAAGGTTTCTTCAATAGTAAATCTTCATTGTCTAAAATTTTGGAATGTAGTGATTATAAAACTGGCTTACTGAAGTTTTTTTTCTGTGAATCCCATTGTACATTCAGTGCATGATGTGTCTATCAATATTGTTTTGTCCTTGTTTTTTTTACTTTCAGTGTCCTTCCTTGGTTTGATATTCACATATGATATCAAATGCTATAGTGGCTTATGTTTAATTACATTCTGGTCAATATGGTGTGTAACATGTACCAGGTAATTCAGTGTCTTGAGTAGATTGCTGTCAAATGGGAAAATCTTTCTTATTCTAAAGATTGCTATGTGTGTGCTTGTGAGGGCCTGAAGATTAGATTTTTATAAACATCATGCTACCTTCAACATTAAAAGCACCCTTCTTGGGTTATGTAACAGTCAGCCATAGCAAGTAACTATTTTAGCAATTTTTCAAGGGATACTGTTTAATCTGTCAGTTTCAACTTATGGCTCTTGTCTTATGGTAGGGATCATAAGAGTGACTACATTGTCTTTTGGCTTGTCAATCACTGTCAAAGATATGAAGAATTTATAATTAATAATGAACATTAGAGTGTAATGTGAATATACAATATCATGCTTCTATGTTTCAAAGATATCAGTATTTATCCAACCACTTGGATTGATTTTGCTTTCTTCTTCACATAATATCTGTCATATAAACCAAAGCAAGATGATGATTGTAAGACCCTATGACACCATTTTGTTTGAGACAGTATGCAAGTCTATTTTCTCATCAAAACACAACTAAATGTATACTTGATAAATTACATGCATAATATAAGTTTTATCAATCAACATCAATATAGCAGTAAGATGAATTTTAAAAGTGAAAGGTTTACTTAATATGCAATAATTAATGATTCCGTTAATCAGAAATCTGTCTGGATATCATTGACTAATAGCAAAATATTGTATCTTTCTATAAAAATAGATTTTTACGATATACTTTAATCTTTTCTTTTTTAAAAAAAAACATTTAAATTCTTTGGCAAGTGGCTTTCCTTTGGCAATTTCTGTTATTATTATCAAGACTGGTAATTTTATTCATTAAGATTTTTTTCCCCTTGGAAACAGTATTCCTTGAATGTTTTGGTTGATTGGTTTGTGTTAATGGCATGTCAACCTGTCTAGGGTTATTTTATGCATGGACACTAGAAAAACTTGTGCGTAATATATTTCTATTTTATGTTTAGTTGTTTTGTAAGCGTTTTTTTTTTTTACCACACGGTTATATGATATCAAGTATTTCTATCTAATAGAAATAATTTGCACAGTTGTATGATGAAAAATATTCCTGTTTATGCTTCTTTATCATTTGTCTAGACAACGTACTTAGAACATCGATTGACAAAATCAGTGAGAACGGCTTCAGGCTGACAAAGAAAAGAAGCAGAAGGTACCCCGCAAAAACAATTACTGACGCTGACAACGCCGATGACATAGCGATACTGGCAAATACACCCAACCAAGCCGAAACACTACTGCATAGTTTGGAACGAGCAGCCACAGGCATAGGCCTCTATGTCAATGCACACAAAACGGAATATATGTGCTATAATCAAATGGGTAACATCTCCACTCTAGATGGAACCCCTCTTAAACTAGTAGACAAATTCACTTACCTAGGAAGCAGCATCGCATCAACTGAAAAGGACATCGACACGAGGTTAACGAAAGCATGGACAGCTATCAATAGGCTATCGATTATATGGAAATCAGACCTAACCGATAAAATGAAACGCAGTTTCTTCCAGGCAGCAGTCGCATCGATACTGCTATATGGATGCACTACATGGACTCTAACAAAACAGCTGGAGAAGAAGCTAGACAGCAATTACACAAGAATGCTGCGAGCAATCTTGAACAAGTCCTGGCGGCAACACCCCACAAGACACCAACTGTACGGCCACCTGCCTCCTATCACGAAAACTATTCAAGTTAGACGAACCAGACATGCAGGACACTGCTGGAGAAGTAGGGATGAACTCATAAGTGATGTAGTCTTGTAGACCCCCACACATCGCCGTGCAAAAGCAGGACGGCCAGCACGAACATACATTCAGCAACTATGTGAGGATACGGGATGTTGTCCAGAAGACCTGCCTGAGGCGATGAACGATAGGGAGGAGTGGCGAGAGAGAGTCAGGGATATCCGTGCTACCAGCATGACATGATGATGATGATGACATGGTTTCAAGTAACTATTCCTAATTAATAATATTCATCTGTTTGGAGTTATATTAGTGTGACCCGGATATAAGAGAGATTTTCTCTGGTCCCAAATTAGAGCCTGTGTTACCTAAACAAAATAACCAACCGGATATACGAGACTTATTCTCCGGGCCCCGATAACTCTCTTATATCCGGGTTACACCATAGTTTCAAGTAACTAATAATAATAATCCTTAATAAGCTTCAAGAAACTATTCTTAATACAAATAATTTACACAACGTTACATTGTATCAAGTATTCCAATCTAATACAAATAATTTTCAAATAAATCTATATGACACATAGATGAAAGTCAAACAAGTAATACCACTCCGAGTCAGAGTAGACTGTCAACGGAGGAGTAGTCTACACTCCCATTAATTGAAATCTCACAAACGGATGCACTTTAATGTCATATCCAGGTTACCCCTTTTATTTGTGAGGTAGTAGTGGGGGGGTTACTATTCAGCAAGGAATAGAGCAAAATGATTTCTAAGCCCAGTCGACATGGTGACTGAATGTTTTGACACATCATAATCTATTTCATATCATTTCTCCTCTCTCTCACACACAGAGAAACACACATGCACATACTCACACTGACGTATAAACACACGCTCTCTCTCTCTCTCTCTCTCTCTCTCTCTCTCTCTCTCTCTCTCTCTCTCTCACACACACACATTCTTAGCTTAGAATAAAAGTTGCGTTGTTACACGTATATCCAGTCTTACCTCGCGTTCATTTTAGGTGGAAGAACACATTTTTATTTACAGAAATGATTTTTTAAATTCTAGTTCGAAAGCAACTTTTCGTTTCCCATTTTGTTTTTCAAATTTCGGTAAACTTAGCATATTAATTTACCTTAGGAATTATATAAATGCTTACGTAAGTTCTTCCAGGCAGCAGTCATGTCGATACTACTATATGGATGCACTACTTGGACGCTCACTAAACCGCTGGAAAAGAAGCTAGATGGCAATTGCACAAGAAAGTTGCGAGCAATATTGAACAAGTCCCGGCAGCAACACCCCACAAGGCACCAACTATACGGCCACCTGCCTCCCATCACGAAAACTATCCAAGCTAGACGAACCAGACATGCAGGACACTGCTGGAGAAGCAAGGACGAGCTCATAAGTGATGTATAACTATGGACCCCTGCATATGGCCAAGCAAAAGCAGGACGACTAGCTCGAACATACATACAGCAGCTATGTGAGGATACGGGATGTAGCCCTGAAGACCTGCCAGAGGCGATGAATGATAGGGAGAAGTGGCGAGAGAGGGTCAGGGATATCCGTGCTAGCAGCACGACATGATGATGATGATGATGATGATGATGATATTAAACTTCATTATTACTGAGACTTCAAAGTAGAATTGAAGGTAATCTCAAAATTTTTATGACATACTGTTTTTTAAGCACAAATTATGATCATATGAAAAACTTACTTTGAATCAAGTTTCTGTTTATGAGAATATTCAATATTCTTCTCGGATAGAAAGATGGACTAATTTATGTCTAGATTTGCTTAATAACGATGAGACTTGTAAACCAATTCGTAGAGATAAGTAATTCCTAAAAGAGAAGAAACAAAAACAACAGAGCTTATTGAATGGAGGATATAACGTAACATGAAGAAAACAGTGAAATGAGGCAGGGGAAAAAAGGAGGGATAAGCCTTCGACGAACTGTTCAAGTCTCATTGGGTGCTCTATCAGGTTTTGTGCTACAACTTATAAAGCTTAATAAATAATTAATATTAGCAAAAGGGACAGAAGTTGTCATGACACGAAATGATTTTGCAATACATTTTTCAAGTTAATGTAACAAGAAAAAACTGTAATATTCATTCCCAATCGATAAAAACACAGTTTTGCTCATCCCTTAAACAATGGGTATTAAGAATATTTATTTCCTCAGCTTAGATTAGATATACAACAAGGCCAGAAGTATAGGGATACCTACTGAGACTCAAGCTCATTATTAATGGTTTGCTTGTCTATTTTACAAACCAGTACACGACAGGAGGTGCCCACAGTTACGTATAATAGGAGCTACTTATTTTGAAAGCTAAGCTTAGTCGTGGGACAAGGCCAGAAGTATGGGGCACTCAGTGAGACTTGTGGCGATTTAGGAATTACCAAAGAACTCCCAACCGGATGTTGACTCGTCGGCTGCCTGATACGAAATGTATAAATGCGTCGCCACGCATAAGGCTCCACGCATCCATCCGGTTAAAATCAAAAAAAGAAAAATAATAAAATGTAAAGTAGCCAATGAGAAGCGGTCGCGCCAAAATATGAAGAATTTTGGAGTGGCGAATTTGGAGCCGGTAGAGAGAGATAAATACTCAGGTTTTCTGTGAACCGATCTCTTTTTCGGGTAGTGACGTCGAACCGACAACACCGTTTTTACTATCTGGTGTTTTGGGCACCACGCTATGTCTTTAGACGTAGCGTTGGTTAGTCCATTCACCAGGTAAATAAAGGAAAGTATGAAAGAAAAGTTTTTCGTCTCTTATCTGTTTTTATCTTTCCCTTTTTATATTTCTTATTGACCTTCTTCTTAGCAAGGCATTGCACCGGCCAAGTCAACGTGGGGTAAAGCAAAATAACCAAAATATGGAGTCAGATAACTTACGGCAACCCAGCCTTGCCCTTAGCCACTGACCTTCATAAAAATTTTAAACCCCACAGACTCGAACTCACGAATTAACGTCTGCAGTGATATATAAGAAAATGTAACATTTACGTCAAAGTAAGCAAGTAAATAAATAAAAACTTTTAAAATTTAATCTCACCAGTAAATGCAAATATAACAAAACATATTTTAATGAAAGTTCCTTTAATTGTGCCGGAAAAAAATTCTTTATGGAAAGCTTTGGTGGAAATTTATTTATTTATTTATTTTTTATTATTCATGTGATTTACCCTGTGCCAATTTTTATGTAATGATTTTTTAATAAATATTATCACATTGAAGTTTTCATCATTTAAAAAATCACTGAATAAATCTTTGGTACTTAAAATAAAATTTACTTGGTTTCGAGTTTGTTCTTTACGAATGATTTATTTTGGAAAGAAAAAAAATTACAAACAACGTAAAAAAATATTTTTATGTTTTGTTTTTGTTTACATTTTAATACCATATTCTTTAAATTGGTTTTCAAAGAAAAGTTTACGTGACTTGATTCAATTCACATTTATTTATCATTTTAAAAAATAAAAAATTATGTTTTTTTTGTTATTAAAAATATAACTTTATTTTCCATCAATCTTTTCTTTCCAAAATATTGTATTCGTAAGAAATGAAAACTGTAAAATTAAGTAAAAATACTTACATTTACTAAGAATGAAAATTCCGAACAAATTTCTTTTCGAAAAATAAATTATTTCTTTGTTAGCAGCTGAAAAATGCTCGATATCATAATGATACGAGTGATTTCACAATATAATTTTGTCTTGGGCGATTTAAAGACTATCTAATAGACAGTAATTATTCCTATGCATTAAGTTGAAGTAAATTTCTTCTTCACTGATGGATGTGATCTGATTTATTTGACCAGCAAACATACAGGCAATTACTTTGTTGATCTCTCAGAAGGAAAATAAAACAAAACAAACAAAAAAAAAACAAGATGTCTGCAAGTTTCGTCTGCTTCTTAGGAATTAATTTCTTAATGCTTTTAGGGTTCCCGTTGAATTATGGGAATGAATAGACAATTCTGACAAGTTTTTATCGAACCTGTAGATAATGAGATAGGTAATGAGTTAGATTGATCGATAATCAGTGAGTGATATAGAAAATAGAAAGATTGTCAGAAATAATAATGATACATACCTACATAATGAGAGAATAAGATTAAAACCACCCATTTGTGTGGAACTCGTGATGTAGTTAGGTTTAGTTAACATTGATATATTTCCATGAGGAAAAAATAAAAAATTTTCAGATATTTAAAACCATTAATGATTTATCATAATTCTAACTAATACTCTTTTGTAATTAAAATGTGTCTACTGTATTAAAAATAAATTTAACAAATAAACAATGATTTCATTTCTTAGCAGTTTTTTGCCGATTCAAGACACTTTTTTTTAAAAAGATTTGACATTTGTTTAGAGGTTAATAAGTGTTTCAGTTCTACATGAGATTTTCTTTTTTCTTTTTTACAAATTTCAGGAAATTATATAAGCATGAGAGTGACTGACTTAAATATTTGTGAAGCAAAAATTTCATCGAGAAGGACATTTTTTCAGCTATTCGAAAATAAATTAAAAATGTTGTTGAGGCAGATGGCTTAATTCTTCAGTATTTAAAAAGTGGAAAAACATTTGAATTCTGAACAATGCTCGGTCTATTGGTAAATTATATTATATCCAACCTAATACTTAATTTTATTTGTAAACATTTTAGAAGTGAACCCGTAGCTAAGTCAATTTTCAATTGCACATATCCAAGTATTTATACACATATATACGTATATAAACCCAAACAAAAGCACAATTAAATTAACACTTACCTTAGGTTTTCATGGTTTTTTTTCGAAAAATAGTTGACTCCGAAATTTTATTCCTTTTTTGTGTGTGAAACGTTGGTTAATTGAAGCGACGTCCTTTAAAAGCGCTGAAAAATTTTTGTTGACTGCGTCTTTTAAAAATCGTCTGCTTATTGATTTATAAAATTAATATATACACAAAAACAGCTTTTTATTTTCAACCAATAAAAAACGTCCTTTTAATTATTCATAAATTTTAAGACTTGCGAGAGGTTTTATTTATTTTATTTATTTATTATTTATTATTATTTATTTATTTAAATTTTATAATTAGTTTTGTTTTATATTGCAAAATTATATTGAAGGAATATTTATTTCTAACAGGTCATAGAAGTGTGTTGGTCCCTATTGCTTCTTCAGCTTTAATTTGCCTTTTTCCACCACATTTTTGGCCTTATGCCATTTTTCTAAAAGCTTTTACAATAATTTCCTAAAAGAAAAGATAAAGCTTGGAAAACAAATGTAGAATTTTACCTATTATGGAAAAGTGTCATAATGCTTTAACTAAGCAAAATCAATCTGAAAATATGGAAGCAAATGAAAAATTGGAATATCAAAATGAAATTGAAAAGTATTATTCAAATATGCAAATTCAAATGTAAAATTCACGAAAAGGCACATCGAGTAAAAACATAAGACAGGTGAATTGACAAACGCACCAACGGAAACAACTAGTGTATGAACAATACTTTTTCAATCTGATCCTTTTTTGGAATAGTTTCATCCGTTACAGCAAACTTGTTATGTGAATAGTAAAAATTAGGGATGATATAATAGTAAAATCTAAGGACATACAACTATTATTATCCAAGTTGGATGTTAGTAAAGAATGGTACCAGATAGAAAACATCCAAAAATATTAAAAAGCATTTTGTTTGATAGGCATCAAACGAGATCAAAGGGTTTTTCTTCGACCTTAAATACTAATTGTCTAGCATTTTATTCGGCTAAGGGATGAGCGTTTATTTATGGGAGCCTGCCATGTGACTGATAATTTATTTTTTGCTTACAGCCCTTTAATTAATTCTAAGAGTTGTCACATCAGCAGATATTTTATGCTCTTATAAACGAGTGCCCTTTCATAGAGAACAAGTGACAGTAAGTTTCTTTATTAAATTTTAATTCTAATTGTTATTAACTATTGTTATTATATCATTATTTTTACTACTATGGTTTGCTAGTCAATTTAAAAAACCAGTGCACTATGGGAGTGCGGGAGGTGCTCACTGTTACTATCAATAGGAAATAGTTATTTAATAAGTTTAGCTTAGTTGTGACAAGGCCAAAAGTATGAGGCACACAGTGAGAATGGAATTCACTAAATAACGTCTGCATAAATAAACGAGAAAATATAACATTTGAAACCGGAATAAGAAAATAAATAAACAAATTCTTTAAAAAATTTCATCTCACCAGCAAATACAAATATAAAAAATACAAAAAAGATTAATTTTTTTTCCTATTTTTGATTTTCTTCCAGGTTTTCAGATTAATTGTTCTTACTTGATGCATTATAACTGTTTTCCACACAAGGTAGAATTCTAATTTTTTTTCAAGCTTTATCTTTTCTTTTAGGGCATTATTGTAATAGCTTTTACAAACATGGCATAAGGCCAAAAATGGAGGGAAAAAGAAAATTAAAGCTGAAAAAGCAATTGTTTGTAAACAATACATGTTTTCCCCTTTCTTAACTTGTGAAGAAGTAAGCCATTTTCCTAATCAACATTTTTACTTTATTTTCGAAAAGCTCGACAAAGTGTCATTCTTGATGCAATTACTTGCTTCACAAACATTTGTTAAGTCAGTCACTCTCATCCTTTTATATTTCCTGACATTTGTTAAAAAACAATCAATTTATTTGTTTAGTTCATCTCTTGGAAGAAAACAAAACAAACAAGATGTCTGTGAGTTTAGGGGATTATAATCCTGTGGATTTATACTCAGATCCAGCAGGGATATTTTCCATTCAATGTTCTTTAGGTTTTTTTTACTTTTGGTTTTTCTCAACGGAGTTGGGGGTCATAAACTAAGATTTTTCCAAGAAAATTGTCTAGTCCTTTTAGAAAAGCAAAGCATTTTGTCTGATAGGCATTACTCGAGATCAAAATGTTTTTTTTTTTGTTTTTTTTAACCTATGGTGCTTATTGCCAAGCATTTTATTGAGGTAACAGTGGAGTGTTTATTTATGGGAACCTGCCATCTGAGTGATAATTTATCTGTTGACGACAGTTGTTTAATTAGTTATCAGATATTTCATGTTGTTACAAACTACTAGCCTTTCCCAGTGAACAAGTGACTGTAAGTAAAGTTAGTGACCTTAATCGAAGGTGACCTGAAGGCTCCCTTTTCGATAGCTACTACACTGAGGTGTAGAGGAAGGCACTACTCCATTCCCTGGATTGCTCCACTTTACCTTGATCCTTACCTTAAAATGCTGAGTGTTAAGCAAAGTGGCATCAAGTACTATTTTTGAGTCTTTGGTATGACTTGACTTGGGATTGAACCCCGGTCTCCGGGACCATTGGCGAACACTCTACTCATCAAGCCAATGAAGTTTCCTTATTAAATTTTAATTCTTATTGCTATTAACTATTATTATTTTTATGTATATATATTTTCGTATATTTCTAAACATTAAAAAATTGTGACAGTAATAAGAAAAAAAGGAAGTTTGAGGCACCTACTGAAACTTGTAGTAACTATGAATGGTTAGCTAGTCTATTTTACAAACCAGTACACGATGGGAGCACAAGAAGTGCTCACAGTTAATATCAATAGGAACTAGTTATTTACTAAGCTTAGCTTCTTTGTGGCTCAAGGCAAGAAATAAGGGGCATACAATAAGACTGGAAGTTACTTATTAACGTGTGCATTAATATATCAGAAAATATAACAATTAATACTGGAGTAAATAAATGAATAAAGAAAGAAAAACTTTTAAAATTTAATCTCACCAGCGAATACAAATATAACAATAACAACAGGAAAAACAACAAAAAAGATTTTAATGAAATTTTTGTAAATTTTGCCGAAAAATTCTTTGAAAATTTTGGAGATATATTTTGTGATTTACCTTTCGGTGATTTTGTTCTTTTTAGTTTTTCTATAATTATTCATCTATCAAAATCAAATATACTTTGAAAAATTGTCACTCATTGAAGTTTTCATCTTTTAAAATCTATGAATAAATCAATTTTGTTACTTTAAATAAAATCTACCAAGTTTCAAATTTATTCGTTAAGATAATTTAATTTGGAAAGAAAAGAAAAATTAACAACAACAACAAAAGTAATTTTCATGCTTAATGTTGGGTTTTTGCTTAAATTTAAATTTAATGCCATGTTTTTTAAACTGATTTTCAAAGAAAAGTTAAAGTCACTTGATTGAATTTATATGTATTTATTATTTTCTAAAAGATAAAAACTTCCATTGTGTTTTCTTTTTTGTTGTTTTTAAAATATTACTTAATTTCCCATTAATCTTTTCTTTACAAAGAATATTCTGGAGAAAAGAAAACTGTAAAATGAAGTCAAAATACTTACATTTTCTTATGATGAAAATTCCGAATAGCTTTATTTTCGAAAATGAATTATTTCATTGTAGACAGCTGAAAGATGCTTGATGATGATCTGCGTGACTTAGCAATTTAACTTTGTGTTTGGCAGTTTAGAAATGTCTAATAGGCAGTAATTATTTCAATGCGTTAAATTGAAGTAGATTTCTTCTTCACTGATGAATGTGCACCGATTTATTAGACCAGCAAAAGTTCAGTCAATTGATTTGGTTATCATTCAGAAGAAAAAAAAATGTCTGCGAGTGACGTCTGCATCTAATGAATTCCTTTCGTGTTGTTGAATTCTGGGAATGAAAGACAATCCTGACAAGTTTTTATCGAACCTGTATATAGTGAGATAGGTAATGAGTTAGACTGATTGATGATCATTGACAGGTATAAAAAGAACGATTGTTAGAAACTATCTATTCGTGTAGATCTTGTTATGTAGTTAGATATAGTAAACAACATTCAGATATTTCCATGTGGAAAAAAAAAAGAATTTTCAGATATTTTAAACCCTTAATGAATTTCCATAAATTCGACTAATACTCTCAATCAAAATGTGTCTACTGTATTAAAAAAAAAGGAAAAAGAAATTTTTTTACAAATCATCATTATCATCATCATCATAATGTCGTGCCGCTAGCACGGATATTTTGTTTTTTTTACAAATAAACAATGATACAATTTCTTTGCAGTTTTTGCGATTCAAGACACTTTTCAAGATTTAGTATTTGTTTAGAAGACATATTGTGGGGGGTCAAAGTTTAGTTGAAGGACACGTATGCCGAAAAGGTGGGGGGATAGGTCGCTTTAGGGAGAAACTGATATTGTAAAAAGTAGCTGGTACCTCTAAAGAGGGTGGGGATCCTAAAATAAAGTAATCAAGTGAATACCCGATTGAATTTTTGTAATTTATCACTAGTAGTTTTAGGTAGTTCTTAGTCTTAGACAATAAACATAATAATTATTCTAATTTGCAATTAATTAATATTTCGAACTCCATAACTGCATCTATTTGCGTGCAACAGTTAAATGTGACTGGTCAGGGTCATCGGTCTTTATTAAATTCTGAAATGACTTGATGTGTTGTCTTGAGTTATAAGTCAATAAAAAAAGAAAGACCAAAAAGTGGATTTTAGAAGAATAGAGAAATACATTACGAATGTGTAATAACGTAATGGATTTTCGAAGGGTAGTGTAGGAAAAAAACATGTTTTGTTTCATCACTGGAATTATTTTTATGAAAAAGAATTCGTAAATGCTTTGATTAGAGGGCAAGCTGTCATAAGGGCTGAGTTAAGTTGATAACAAAGGGAATTTTAAAAACAAAGCGATGACAATTAAAGGTTATTGTTATGGTTTCAAAGCGATATTTTAAGTTAAATTCAGAAGTGGAATTCGGCGTGAAATTTGGCCGAAGGTTGGTAGTTTTTTAAAGTCACCCCCCGGTCGACCCAAACCCAGTTACGAGTACGCATAAATCAACCGGAATAATAGTAATAAAGGAGATCGAGAACAAGAACAGAACGAGTACTACAGGATTTACACTCCTGTGTTTTAAAATGGCCGTTATGCCACTTGTTCCAGAAACAAAGATGGCGGACGTCTGTAAACTAATCAATCTCGTGAACCTATTGGCCAGGAAAACCACGTGGTTAGTGCTCACAACTACGTCTGCAACTTCAATTTTGTCCCGCGTTTTTGGAGCCTACTGCATGACAAACATTTCTATAAATACTCTCATCTTCCCACACTCATTCTCTTTTTTTTGTAATTTCCCAAGAGAACACTTTCACTCGCTCAATTTCGATTAAAAGAGTTAACACACTCTTCCTCTTTTTTACATTTGACTTCCAGCAGTCAACCGCTACGAAAATGTATACTCTCTGCAACCATTCTCTTCCTTGTTATACTCTTTCGGTGAGATTTTTTCCATCCTCGAATACACAGAAATTTCGTCAAACCACAGACAGAAACAAACAGTAGAAATACTTAGTCAACACGCATAGGACACTTTTGTTAAATAGTCCTTTTTTGTAGTATTAGTGTTTGTCACAAACACACACACACAGAGGAATATTTCACGAACAGTATTAGAACAATTATAGGACTTTACACTCCTATAATTCAATTTGGCCGGTATGCCACTTGTTCCCACGACAAAGATGGCGGACGCACACATATTCTGTCTCGGGAAACCATTGGCCAGGAGAACCACGTGACCCGCTTAAAACTACGTCCGCGCGTAAATTTCGTCCTGCGTTTGGAGCCACTTCTAAGACACTAACTTCCTATAAATACGTCGTCTTCAAACACTCTTCCTCTCTTTTTTACACAATTTCTTCGCAGCGGCAACACACTTCCTCCAGTGTGACTCAACAGACGTCAAATAGCAACAACATGGATGGGCCTCGCAGACATTCAAAATATACATTGACTATGAGACTTTTTCCAGTCTCAGAGAAACCGACTGTTTCCAACCATAAAAAGAAAGACATTTTAAATATGTAATCCTTTTGTAGTTTAGTTGTGTTTGTTACACTCACAGACACACATACACACATGATTATTTTATTAATAGAATTAGCGATATTTTTTATACATCAATGTAAGTTTTATTATAATATATAAATTTGTTTTGTTCATCGCCTTGTTTTGAATATTCCTTTTGTCCGCGCCGTTTCACAACCTTTACTTGTTTCATATCTTTTACTCATTGGCTTCCTTCATTAACTACCTTTTTCCATGTGCCTTATTCCAAGCAAAACTTATATAAACTTTATTCAACATAAAATTATGGGAAACTAAGCAAACATCATATAAAAACATATACTGCAACACAATCTAGGGAAAGGAGTAGCGCCCTCCCCTACACCTTGCTGTAGTAGCTATTGAAAAGGGAGCCTTCTGGTCGCCCTCCACTACGATCGCCAATTTACTTAATTTTATTAGAACACTAGTAATGTTTTGAAATCTTTCACTGAATGTATTGTAGATATATAAATTTTAATTTGTTTGTACTGCTTTGATTTATATGTTCTTTTTGTACGCGTCGTTTCACACATATTTACTTCAGATGCCTTTTTCAAATAACAATCAACCAAAACAACATGTTCCCCTACAATACAGACCTGCATATAGACCAGGTGATAAGGTAGAAAGAGACGCAGTGTGTAGCTCCCAACAACCTGAGCTTTATTTGTATCAAATTTGTACTAAACAGCCCTGAGTTGAGAAAGCCGTCTAAAAACGACGCTGTGAAGAAAAAGAAACATAACCGCCGTAAGATTTCCTTGTACCAAAAAGCCCTGAGTAGAGAGAGTGAGAAATCTATCAAAATACGACGCTGGGAAAAACAAACATAACTGCCATTTAAGATTGCCTTGTACCAAACTGTCCTAATTATAGAAAACATAAGATAGACTAAGCCTTTTGCTTGTAACTGACAGTCTCTAACAGAATTTATCGTTCATGTGAGAAATGTAGGGGGACATATATTTATGGTAGTTATGCTTTGTCCCCCATAATTTAATGTTAATAAAGTTTATATAAGTTTTGCTTGGAATAAGGCACATGGAAAAAAGGTAGTTAATGAATGAAGTCAATGAATGAATGAAGCAAGTGAGTAGCGGATATGAAACGGCGCAGACAAAAGGAACATTCAAAACAAGGCGACAATCAAAACAAATTTATATACTATAATAAAACAGACATTGATTTATTAAAAATAGTCGTATGTGTGTGTGTGTGTGTGTGTGTGTGTAACTAACACAACTAAACTACAAAAAGGTTAATGACGAAAACGTCCTATTAAGTTGGATTACATATTTAAAATGTCTATTTCTTTTTGTGGTTCAAAACAGTCGGTTTCTCCGAGACTCATAGTCAATGTTTATTGAAGAAATGAATGTCTGCGAGGCTTATACATTTTTTTGCTTTTCACTCTTGTTGATGAATAAGAAGAATGTCACACTGAAGAGAGTGTGCCAGCGCTGCAGTGGAAATTGTGTAAAAAGAAAGAGTGTTTGAAGACGACGTATTTATAGAAAATACGTGTCTTGGAATCGGCTCCAATAAACGCAGGACGAAATTTACGCGGACGTAGTTTTACGCAGGTTCTCTTGGTTCACGTGGTTCTCTTGGCCAATGGTTTCCCGAGACTGAATATGTGTGCGTCCGCCATCTTTGTTGTAGGAACAAGTGGCATATTGCCCAAATTAAATTATAGGAGTGTAAAGTCCTATTGAACTTTGAATGTAAAAACTTTGAACGTCATTTTTTATATATACTAAATGTTGTTTTTGAAAAGCCGTGTTTGTACTCTGTTTCTGGGATTCGACTTTTTTACTTATTAAATTATGCAGTGGCATTCGTCTACTTGCTAACCGGCGACTCCGATTAGCGTGTGATTCGTTGTCCGGATCTTAAAAAGCATGTGGGCAGGTAGTGGATAATTTCGTGTTATCTCAGAATATTTCTGACGAGCAGAACATTCAGCGGGTTGAAGGTGGAATCACCTGTGTTTGGCGATGCCAAATCACATAATAAATAATTCCTGTTCATGAGCTTTCAGGTGACTCTTAATTCCAACTGTTGATTGACAAAACTTAAAGCAAATATGTCTATGCGGTTTGAATTCCGATCTGGATTAATGGGACCAACCAGTGGATAATCCTTTTTTTGAATCTTCACGTGTTTTTTTAATCTAGGACTTGATATGCACACTTTACCGCCAATAAAATATGCATTAAGATCATGGAGAAGTGGCAATGAGAGGTTATAAAATATGAGTTGCAAGCCACAAATTGATCAACTTTGTTTGACCTCTCACAAAGTGGGGTTTGTGAACCTACACTTGCAGAAGTTTTTTTTAAGGAATGAATGAACTAGAATCTCTACTGAATGGAACAGAATTGAAATTTCCAAATTTACTTGCCTCCTCACAAGGTGTGGAAAGAGCGGTTAAATTAACAACGGAAAATTCACACATTGTGTATGGAGAGGAAGCAAGGCACAAACACATAACCAAATCATTTTAGCCACCAAAAAAGACCAGCATTTTCATTAAAAAGAAAATACACTGAACAATTCAGTTCTATTGTTACATAGATTATTGTGGTGATAAAGGAAGGAACTATAATCTCCCTTACTTACTGGGAACGAATTGTTCCCCTTTTGTTTAGTTGACTGGTGAAACGCCATACTAGCCGTGGCTAACCTTACCACGGGTTCTTAGTTTAATAAAGCTTTTATTCAAGCTTATCTGACTTTTTCAATTATTTGCTCACTCTACATATCACTTATTACAATTTATTCAACTAAGAATAAGAATGGAAAAGTACCTCAAGCCGGAACCACTGGAATTAGACCCATCTAAGCCCGAAGCTGCAGACACGTGGAGACATTGGAAAATGACTTTTAATATATGGGATACACATTTTTCCTAGTCTTAAAATAAGCAATAAAAACATACTTAAGAACATTCTCGAAATTTAGGATCAAAACCGTATTAGCATTTAAGTTACATTTTTATATTTTTTAACCAATCAGCTAAAAACATAGAATAGAACATTCTAGAAAAATAGGATCGGAAGTGAACTATCAGAAAATATTTAGCCTCGAAAATAAAATAGTAAAATACAAATCTGATTGGTCAACAAATGTCTACGCGCCACAATTTTATGACGATTCTTTGATCCACCTGTAGGATATAAATAACACAGACTTACACACAAACTTACACACAGACTAAGACGAAGACAACACCACAAGCCACTAAGCCAGTAATGCAGTAGCCGATACTGTGTCCGAGAAATTCCTTTCCTTCCTCAACTAAAGTTCATGATCTCTCTTCAGATGACCGAGAATCACATTCGAAAGAAAAACCCGACAAACTTCCTTTCATCAACGCGACACGCTGTCGCCACAATCATAAAACCCGCTATGAACTTAATGTAAGTAAGAACGACTTATTTACGGACTCCGTTAACATGAACATACACACATCTTTAAACAAATTTATTTTCTTCTTGTCAAACTTTATTTTCCAAAAGGCCATTTACACATCATGTATTTTATTTGTTTTCATATTCTGTTATATGCATATTAAATTGTTTGTTGTTTAATGTTCGTTGTGTTCTATTCCATTTCTTTCACGCGATTGTAAAGTTTTGTGTTGTATTTGTGGTGGGAATAATTTAGAGAGCAATCTACTGAAATAGCCAAATTACATACAACCCCCACAAATATCTTCCTCGAGGCCGTCTGTGAAACTCAACTACCTACTTCCATGACAGACAGATTGAAATTGTAACTACTAATCAACCTCCTTTCTCCGGCTATTTTCAAACACATATCTGATATACATGATTACAGTACGGCTATGAATGTTCTTGAAGAAATCTTCGTAAAGCCTAAAAATAGCGTCTTCTGTAGACATTTGTTAGCGACTCATCGGCAACAAACGGACGAAAGTGTAGACCAGTATCTACAATCCCTAAAAAAGACTCGCTAAAGACTGTGATTTTCAGGCTGTTACGGCAACACAAGCGAGAGACGAATACATCAGAGACGCATTTATCAACGGATTTACGTCCAACCATATCAGACAGAGGCTTCTAGAAAATAAAACTCTAGACCTGAAGACAGCCTATGACCAGGCCCTCACGCTAGAAATGGCGCAAAGGCAACTAGCGTCGTATTCTCAACAGAACTCCCTAATTGCTTCGGTATCTACTGTTTGGACCGAAGAAACTGACGACTGCATATCCGTGTGCGATGAGCAACCTACTGTAGCTGCTATTTCCGGACCGAAATGTTTCTTTTGTGGAAACCAGAGGCACGACAGGCTCAGATGCCCAGCCAGAAACTCAATTTGCAAAAATTGTAAAAAGAAAGGACATTTCGCTCGTGTCTGCAGATCCCATACGGCGGCTGCTACCAACTACGGTAAGTCCTTGCTTGCTTTGTCTACTCTTAACTTCTCAGTTAGTCTCTCTCGTTCATCCATGTGTGGAGAAATTAAAGGAGAACCTGTAAAGATACTCGTTGATACGGGAAGCTCAGAAAATTTTATCCACCCCGATAAAGTTAAAAGGCTCGGGTTGACAGTTACACCAAGTTCTGAAAGAATTTTAATGGCTAGCAGTTCCCATTCTTCTACTACCCTTGGACATTGCATAGTATCTCTGCACCTGAGTGGTAGAGAATACACGAATATCAAGTTATCGGTGATGGCTAACCTTTGCTGGGACGTCATTCTCGGACATAGCTTTCTATGCTAACATTCTTCTGTGGAAATACCTTTCGGAGGGCCGCTTCCACCTCTTACTGTTTGTAGACTTACCGTCATTAAAAATATCCCCTACCCATCTCTATTTACTAACCTAACCCCGGACTGTCGTCCAATAGCAATTAAATCCCGGAGACATAGCATACCAGACACTAAATTCATTCTGTCAGAGATCTCCCGGATGCTTAAGGAAAGCATTATAGAGCCTTCTCAATCTCCATGGCGCGCCCAAACACTTTTAGTATACCCCGAAAATCACAAAAAGAGACTTGTTGTGCATTATTCCCAGACCATAAACCGGTTCACTCTCCTGGATACTTATCCCCTTCCGCGGATAGAGGACATGGTAAATGAAATTGCCAGTTACCGTGTATATAGCACCCTTGACTTAACCAGTGCCTATCACCAGGTCGCTATTAAACCAGAAGAGGGAAAATACACTGCGTTTGAAGCTGCTGGATCCCTATACCAATTTTGCCGAATCCCATTCGGAGTGACCAATGGAGTAGCGAGCTTTCAACGGGTTATGGACGACATCATCAAGCGAGATGACCTCAATGGAACCTACGCCTACATCGACAATGTTACCATCTGTGGGCAAAATCAGGCTGAACATGACTTAAATCTGAAAGAGTTCATGAATAGCGTGGTAAAGTACGGTTTGACTCTGAACAAAAACAAGTGTCTTTACTCGCTTACCTCCATAGACTTGCTCGGGTATACGATAAGTAAGGGTTCGGTAAAACCCGATCCTGATTGACTAAAAGGATTGATGGACTTACCAGTACCTCAAAACCTTCCATCTCTTCGACGAGCTATGGGGATGTTCTCTCACTACTCTCGGTGGATCCTGAACTTTTCTGAAAAACTACATCCCCTAACAAAAGTTACCCGTTATCTTCTCTCTTAGGAACAAACAGAGGCCTTCAAGTGCCTGAAGCAGGAGATTGCTAAATCGTCCCTGGTAGCTATAGACTCTTCTCTTCCTTTCGAAATAGAAACTGATGCTTCAGAACATGCTATCGCTGCCTCCCTAACACAAAACGGTCGACCTGTAGCTTTCTTTTCAAGAACCCTAACTTCTGCTGAGCAAAAGTACTCATCAGTTGAAAAGGAGGCGTACGCTATTGCAGAAGCGATTCGAAAATGGCGACACTTATTACTTGGAAAGCACTTTAAGTTGATCACCGATCAGAAATCAGTCTCATTCATGCTCAATCCTTAAAAGTAAGAGCAAGATATAAAAAATGAAAAGATCACAAGATGGAAATTGGAACTTGCTTGTTTCAGTTATGACATTGCATATCGTTCAGGAAAACAAAATGCAGCCGCTGACGCCCTATCCAGGATTTGCTCTTCCACTACTACTGCGGACAAGTTACATGGCTTGCACGAAGATTTATGTCATCCAGGAGTGACCCGAATGCTACATTTTGTCAGAAGCAAAAATATGCCGTACTCCGTAGAAAATGTAAGAGCAATAGTCCGGTCGTGCCAGGTCTGTTCTGAGATAAAGCCGAGATTCATTAGAAGAATACCTCAGACACTCATAAAAGCGAGTCAACCCGTTGAGAGATTGAATATAGACTTAAAGGGACCTTTACCTTCAGTTCCCGCAATCGCTACTTACTAACTGTGGTGGACGAATACTCTCGTTTTCCTATCGCTTTCCTTTGTGCCTATGTGACTGCTGCGACTGTCATTAAACACCTTATGGGGATTTTTATAAGTCCCGAAAAGCCCGGTTTATTCCTACGTTTTGTAAAAGAATAAACCGTACTCAACCAGCAGTAGAGATTTGGGTGAGAGCTTTTGAAGAAAGGAAGTCGAACGACTTATACATGCAACAAAATTTATATACAACAACAACAACAACAATAAACAGGGTTTTACACCAAATGGAATAAACAACGAATGTGTAAGTAACAGTTAAAAAAAGAGAGTTCAAGGAAGAGTTCAAGATGTAAAATATGGTTAGGTTTGTTGTGAATGTTGTAAGGTTGAAGGTAAAGGTGGGTTTGATAAGGTTTGTGGTTTAAGGTTTGCAGATAAAATGCCTGCTGGAACTTAACTGTGTGCGTCCTGTTCCTTTTAACTCAGCACGTGCGTTCGTCGCTCTTGGGTCCTGGCTGGTGGTGGAAGGTACCAAAATACGTATGCCGTCAAGGGGCCGCTACAATAGACCTGATGCTAACAGTTGTGGGAGTGGAACCAAAAGAGAGAGAATCTCCTGTGGGGCTCTTTTTTATAATGGACGCCACGTGACCCCAAGGGGCTGCTGCTGATCGGTGAAACAGGATCACCAGTTCCTTACCAAAATTTCTACAACCTAACTAACCTATTTTCTTTTTTTGGAAATCCTTCTTTTGTGCACTCAGATCGAGGAACAGCCTTCATATTAGAGGAACTAAAAGGATTCCTACATTCTCGAGGCATCGCTACCAGTCGAACAATTGCTTTTAACCCTCAAAGCAACGGACAAGTAGAGAGATACAACGGCATCATCTAGCAAACGGTGAGTCTAGCTCTCCGATCAAGAAATCTCTCTATTGCTAATTAGGAAAAGGTACTGGATGTGGCTCTCCACTGCATCCGCTCATTACTTTCCTCTTCCACTAACTGTACTCCACATGAACGCCTATTCAGTTTCCCAAAAAAATCAGCTTCTGGAGAGTCCATACCTCCATGGTTAACAAGATCCAAATCGGCTCTTCTGAAGCGCCATTTATGTAGAAGTAAATATGAGCCACTGGTGGAGACCGTTGAGATGCTCGAAGTCAACCCGAACTATGCTCATGTACGCTTCAATAATGGGCGAGAAACAACTGTGTCCTTGCGTCACATAGCTCCTCTTGGTGATGGAATGAACAGTTTAGATACAGAACCAGACCCTATGCCAGGGGACCCCCATGAACTGGATGTCCCTAACCCGTCTAACACTCCTCCCTTTCTACAGAGTACTACTGAAAACTCTGCTGCAGAGAATTCAGTTCCTGCTACTTCTCTTCCTCCACTCTTGGATGATTCTCAGAGGACCTTGTCAGAAGACGATGACTCACTTAATCTTCGAAGTTCCAGTAGAACCGTCGAAAACCTCCTTATTTAACCGAGAACTATCAGCTTTAAACTTTCGTTTTCATTTCTTTTCTGTTTTCAGCTTGATCAAAGGCATCTACAAGACTCATTTAATTGGAGATACCCTTTTGAGAGTCGCTGAACCCTTCCTCTCACGACAAATTGACGGACCCGAATTTTCCTGGGCGGCGGAGAATGTGGTGATAAAGGAAGGAACTATAATCTCCCTTACTTATTGGGAACGAATTGTTCCCTTTTTGTTTAGTTGACTGGTGAAACATCATACTAGCCGTGGCTAACCTTACCACGAGTTCTCAGTTGAATAAAGCTTTTCTTCAAGCTTATCTGGCTTCTTCAATTATTTGCTAACTCTACATATCACTTATTACAATTATATTATTTTTATTTATTCTAAAAACAAACTTTTAGATCCAAAAGTTACTGCTGAAAAATTTCATTTAGGAATCTTTGTCTTAGAAGTTTATTTTTAAGAAATTAACTAAACAACATGGCTGCCATACGAGGTTTCTTTTCAGCAATTTTAGTCTTTCAAACCACATATTCACTTAAAGTTAATGTATTCTTCTCTAAAAGCAAAGAAATACGCTTGATGATTAACTTGATTTTTTTTCTGTATTACTGTGACACCAAGAAAAAAAATCAAGTGTATCTTTTTTTAACAATTTATTTTTAAAGCACAGTTTTGCTTGACTTTGCCTTAATGTAAAGTTTTACACTACTGAAATTTATTTTAAAGTTTATTTTAATATTTTTCTCTGGTAGTTATTTATAAGAATATATATTGATAAAATTTAATCAATTGAGCATTTAAAAGCAACAGTTGAATTTTAGTTTGAAGCTTACGCTTAAAGACGTAAACAAGAAGCGAATTTAATATTACAGAAAAGGTAATGAATTTTCGAAAGCCATTAAACCGAGTGATTTTTTTTCTTGAAGCAACATTTTGGGAGGAGGAGTTTATGTCACGTCATGGATTTTTCTCACTTGTCAGTTGCGAAGATTAACTTTAAATAATCGGACGTTTTTGTTTTTAATCCTATATTCATGAAAAAGGTAAGACTAATTCGTTTTTCGTAATTAATTGGTGTTTGATAAATGTCTTTCAAGGTGTACGAAATTTTTCTAATTTAAATATATTCTTTACTGATTGTTGATATAAAAATCAAATTATTTATCAGAATACTTAGTAATATTTAACTGAACATTTGAGTTTTCTTTCAAAAACAATTCAATTTACGATTAACTTTTAACAAAAAACGAGAAAAAAAGTTAAAAGGTATTTCAAATTTTTATTTTTTATATCTTTGCTCTAAAAGTGTTTCGACTTTATTGACCTCCGAAAAGTGACTATAATGGTAAGGTCAGTCTTTTTGACTTTCGTAGTAGCAGTTATTTTGATAGGGTTATGATGGTTTTTATTTCCAGGATATAGTCGTCTGTGAATGTCTTGTTAATTGTTCATGAAAACCTTTGGGCCTCTACAGGTGTGTTTTTCCCCCTTGTATATGTTTACAAGAATTTACTCTCTGTGTTAGTGTTTGTATATATATATATATATATATATATATATATATATATAATTTTCATGGTTGTATTTACATTTCTTACTTGAATGTGAGGTAGTTTGTGTGTGTATATATTTGTGGGTGAAGTTTGGTTCTTTGCGTGTGAGAAAGACGTTAGGTTCTGATAAATATAGGTTTGAATTTATCGATGAGATTTTATTTATTCTGTGATTTTTTTTTCTTTTATTCACTGTAGAAGACGACTATAAAGCTAAGTTATAAAAAATCTTAAACAAAATTCACTTATGGACCTATTCATTTTATAATATTTACTTTTCTCTCGTTGGACCAACAAAAAAATATTCGCGCTTTTAAAGAATATGGGGAAGCTGCAAAATAACTTTTTTTTTCTTTTGAGACACTTTGTTCAAAGTGTCAATTAGTTTTGAAAGTGAGGAAAAAAGGGTGGTATTTGGTCAGAAACTGACTTTAATTTTTAGATATTTTAAAACTCAGTTCATATAAATGCCCAATTAAAAATAAGTCTTAAGATTTTCGGCTAACATTATTTAATTTAACAGAAAACATATTTCATTAAAATTTATGAATAATGTTACACACATAAAACTAGATATTGCCGGATAGAGATATATCAAACCTATGAACGAAAATTTGAGTCAACCTCTCCCTCCCAAAGAAAAACTTTTGCTTTATCGTATAGTATTGTTTCCTGGAGAAAGGCTGTAAAAATGTACACCAATCAAAGGTTAGTCTTGAAAAACCTTCCCTTCGACCAGTATATTTTTGCTAAATAAACGATCTCGTCTTCCAAGATTCTGCCTCTTAATATGGGTATTTAACCGACTTCCTACCAAGGAAGAATGGGACACAAGGCCATAATACAGTGAGGAGCTACTCACAAATCAAGACCACATGCGTGGCTGGTCCAAAAAATTCTTGGGCCTCATCGGTATTATCTTTTTGGGGCGTCTAGCAATGAACGCAACTGGGTAAAGCCTGGGCGGTGAGAACGGCCCCTGAGATCAAGCTTTCAATTCCTCCCACCAGACAGGGCTTGACACAAGGTCAATGATCCGAAGGCCAATTATAGTGGGGATTTAGGGGAGGAGAAGGTCGGGCATGAGCCGAGCCTCGAACCCTGCTTGTCTGTGCTACTCATTGACCCACTCAGTGCAATGTGGGCCTAATGAGCAAAGCTGTTTCTTGGACCCAAATCTGGGTCCAGGCACGGATGCCTGGTTATAACTTAAACTAGACAGCAAGGTCTAGTGCTATACATAGGGGACAAAGGTGTCAATGCTGCAGCTGGACCAACCGAAACAGGGAGCCTTTCAGCCTCGAATCTGCCATTTGATTTCGATACCCCACCCGGCACGAATGCCAAAGCCGGGGAAGTATATTATTTAATATTGTACTACAAATCTGTTGATATACTTGTATTCATATAGGATGACTTTAAATAACCTACAAAAGTTGACATGCCATTGAACAAAGAAACCAACCATTACATATGATGTAAATAACAATATCACAGAGCTTAATATAATTCTTAGCCGGTTGGAGATGTAGAATACACCAACTGAATCTCTGCAGAGATAAGACTCCACCACACCCCAACAAGTGTCTTGAAGCTTTGGGGAATATGGAGTACTCATTCATTGCCATTACTCTTAGGTCCATTCTGACCGGGGTTGATCAAATAAAACTGATCATTTTTAACTGTGTACAAACAAATGATATTAAATTGAATCATTAGTGTTACATAGCAGTAATTGGAACCATTTAACTGTGTAAATAAAACTATCAGTGTGGAATAATTAAAACCGTTTAACTTGTGGGGATTTAGGAATTAACAATAAAACTCCCAACCGGATATTGACTCGTCGGCTGCCACATACAAAATGTATAAACGCGGCTCCACGCATCTATCCGGTTAAAAATCAGAAAAAAAGAAAAATAATAAAAAGTAAAGTATCCAATGGGAAGCGGTCGCGCCAAAATTGGAAGGATTTTGGAGTGGCGAATTTGGAGCCGGTGGAGAGAGATAAATACTCAGGTTTTCTGTGAACCAAATCAGTGAGGACAAAAGGAGACACGATAACCAGGAGAGAAGTAACGTCCGCCCTCGAGTTAAGAGCCGAAACTACCTCTCTGCTAGTTCCACTACCTGACCATAAAAGAAAGAAAAGAAAGGAATAAGTACTCTTTAAAAACATTCTCCTCCTTTCCCCTGTTTCTTGATATCTGACTTTCCACCACTTCGAAAATTTACTACTCACAGAGGGGAACTTCTGAACATTAAAATCCAAGTTGACGTTTTTTTGTTTTATAAAAATTGCTTAATTATTAGATGTTCCTTGTTTGTCTTGTGTTAAATGAAGTTTTTTCTCATTGTATGTCGTAACACTCCAAACCCAACCAACAAGGCCATAAACTTTGTTTGGGGCTGTAAAATACATCTTTTCAAAGGAGTAATAGTCCCACCCAAACAATAATTTTGGGTATGACCCTACACTGCACCTGATGGTGAAGCTCCAGTTTTGGAGTTTGGGGGAATGTGGAATATCCTTTCATCGCCGTTACTCCCAGGCCCACTCAGATCCGGATTTATAGTATCTGTTAGGGTCCAATTTATGCGTCAAATTTACAAAGGATTATTTGTAGTTAAATGGGCACCCATTCAAGTTTACCAGGAAAAGTTTTCCCATAACTTTTTTTTGTGATTTGAACTAATTAGCCCCTCATGCTCACCACTTGCACAGTCGGCTGGGGCTGTAGAATAAACCGACTGCAGAAGACCCCCCCCAACGAGTGTCCTGATAATGACACTAAATAATCTGATGGCGAGGTTCCGGTGATACTGGGGCTTTGGGGAATACGGAGCACCCCTTTATTGCCATTGCTCCCAGGTCCACTCTGGCTCGGAATGGTAGCACTTAATTGGGCTTATCTATATCTAAACTGCATACTTATGCTAAACTGAATTGTTTGAATTCGAACTGTTTGACTAAAATGAATAGCTGGAAATAGAAATGTTATAGTCACGCTCCAGTAATACTGAAGCTTTGTGGAATGCGGAGTAACCGTTCATTGCCATCGCTCCCAGATCCATTCTAGCCCAGAGTGGTAAAACCTGATAGGGTCCTATTCATGAGTCAAATAGAACTACGTGATCATTTAACTGTGCGCAAACGAATGATTAATGTTGAATAGAATAATTATAACCGCTTCGCTGTGTGAAAACAAATGATAATTATTGAATAGAATTAGAAGTGTTCGGTAACAATAATTGAAACCATTCAACTATGTAGAAACAATAGCAATACTAGTGCGCAAACTATTTAGTTCTCACTTAAAAATGAATTTCCCCACAAACTAATATCTGTGGGGATTTAGGAATTAACAGTAAAACTCCCAACCAGATATTGACTCGTCGGCTGCCAGATACAAAATGTATAAACGCGTCGCCACGCATAAGGCTCCACGCATCCATCCGGTTAAAATTAGAAAAAAGAAAAATAATAAAATGTAAAGTAGCCAATGGGAAGCGGTCGCGCCAAAATTAGAAGGATTTTGGAGTGGCGAATTTGGAGCCGGCGAAGAGAGATAAATACTCAGGTTTTCTGTGAACCGCCCTCTTTTCGGGTAGTGACGTCGAACCGACAACACCGATTTTACTATCTGGTGTTTTTGGGCACCACGCTGCGTCTTGGGACGTAGCGTTGGTTCGTCCATTCACCAAGTAAATAAAGGAAAGTATGGAAGAAATGTTTTCGTCTCTTGTCTGTTGCTATCTTTCCCTTTTTATATTTCTTTTGTACCTTCTTTGGGCAAGGCATTCCGCCGGCCATTCAACGTGGGGTAAAATAATATAACCAAAATATGGAGTCAGATATCTTACGGCAACACAGCCTTGCCCTTAGCCACTGACCTCCTTAAAAACCTTCAAACCCCACATATCTTACATATCATGTATATATCTATTTAAATGTGTGCAAACAAATGACTGGTGTTAAATTGTGACTCTTATATAGCAATACATGAAATCATTTAACCATGTGCAATAAAAAAAAATGATTCCAGGTTCGTTTAAAAATATCAACTAAATGTGTTTACAATCATATTTGATATATATCGATAAACATTATTTGGCATTGTTGATATGCCATAAAACCAAACCAGACTGGTCGACTTATTTTATTTTTATTCCTTTTCTTTTTACTTCCGAAAGGGAAGATTATTTTTATTTTTAAATATTTGTGTGAAAGGGGGAAATTCTGTTTTTTTTTTTTTTTTTTTTTTTGCGGGGTAGGGGGTCTTCTTTGAAGAGGAAAAGGCTGTAGCATTTATACACTAATTCTAGCCCTATCATATTAGTTAAATGTTACAAATATAATTTTTTTTTTAAAGTCTTCAGAGGATGGTTTTATTCATAGTTAGAATTATTTCCTGACGTTAAGTTTTTTTTTTAACGTTGGCAAAATCATCTAAAGATCTGTTGCTTTTTCATATTCGTACATTTTCATACGGATGTATTTCCAATCCCCTTACCCCCACAGAGATAGGCCGCCAAAAGCAATATGTTGGAAAGTCAGAATAGCCGTTTTATTTTAGATTAAATAACCGCAAACACTGGGTCATATCTATGCAATCAGAACTATTTAATATTAGTCGAGCAACTGTTCAACATAAAAAATAAAAATACGTATAACAAATGAATTGATATCTATTTAGCCAACTGGTATATTAATTTACTAATTATTTTAAAATCATTTTTGGGTCTTATTTGATTACTCTCACGAGAAAAACTTAAGCAGTAATTAATTTGCACATTCAGTAATTATCAATTTGGTCAGTTTTCGATCTCGTTCTCGAAATTTTTTAAAAAAACTTCAAACAAACCTCCAATGACTAAATTTCACTTATTTAATCCCTTTCAGAAACTAGTGTTAAATGAACATATCTTGGAGAAAAAAATTCCTAAAGCAATCTGTTTTCTACTTGAAATAAATTTTGCTGCTGATCCGTTCCTAATAACTTTTTGTTAATATGAAAATTAAATATTATAAATTTAATCTTCATTTAGTATCTTGTTGAACTTTGTTTATCTAATTAAATAATCTTAGTCATGAATTGTAATAAAACTCTGAAATTTATATTAGATTTTCGTTTTTAAGGTGTGTTTAAGCGAGGAGCTTCCATTCATGTAAGTTGAAAATGTCTTTATCAGATCAGCCATAAGCCTGTTGCTTAAAGTACGAAACTGATCGCAATAAACCTGAACAAAGGGATTTAATTTTGAAAAATGAGGTTATTGAATATTTCTATATTAAATGAAATGTTAATAAACTTAACTTTTTAAGACAAGTTAATTTTTTTGTTTTAAATCATGTTTTCTGAAATAGTTATGATCAATCGTACAAATACTACTTAATCGAAGTAAATTATTTATTATTCAATCTGCAATCTCAATGACATATTGTACTGAGATTACAGATTTAATTAAAAACTAAAGTTGGGAAGTATATCTTTTTATGAAACTTTTTTTCCTTGCAAATGAAATTAAAATTTAATATATTCGTCTCTTTTCATTACTTTGTCTTTTGCACAGGCGAGAGAAAGAACCCCTCCCCCCAAAAAAAATCTAGCTCCTTTGTCCTTTTAACTGTCAGATTTTCAGATCTTTAAACAAATTGTAATTAATATTTAACACTGGGAATTGGTTCACAAAACACACCCGAGGTTTTTATTTTCAGTGTTTTTTATCATCGCGAAAATTAAACATTCAATGAAAATTTTAATAAAAATTCGAATTTTAATGTTGTCCAAGTTAGTGTTTGATTTTAATGACATTTTATTTATTAATCTTTGCTTACTTGACTAGATTACTTTATTATTTCTTTTCTTTTTTTGGGGGGGGTAGTTAAAGGGAAACAAAACAAAATTTGACCTTGAACTTTTTTCTTGAGCCGGATAGTGGAATAAACCAGAAAATAATCCTTTTTTTTTTTTGTCTTAATAATTAAATATCAAGACTTGTAACGCCACGGCTTTGTTGACTGAGACTATTTTCAATGCTGCCATGTGTACAACACGCAGCAAACACGAAACTGCGTTTATTTTTAATATTTGGATGCATTGATTTAAAAATGAATGACTTGAAGTTTTTTCAAATAGAAAGTAAAATCTTTTTGATGAAATGTTAAAATCTATTGTTGTAGATTTTTGTAATTACGTTTTTGTGTTGACCGTAATTTTTTTTTCTTAAAATGTCCACCCATAATAAAAAAAAGCTCGAAACGAACAAATTCATTGCTTTCCTGGCCTTTTGGCATTCGTGCCGGATGGGAAATCAATCAATGGCAGATTCGAGGCCGAAAGGCCCCCAGCTTTGCCTTGGCGAGCTGCTTTTTTGACTCCTATGCACCCTTTGTATTGCACTAGACCTCACGGTCTAGTTCAAGCTGTATTCTGGCATACGTGCCCGGATCTAGATTTAGATTCGCGATACTGCTTGACTCATTAGACCTACATTGCATTTCGTGTGTCAATGACCAGCAGGGTTTGAGTCTCGGCTCGTTCCCGACCTTCCTCTCCCCTTTATCCCCACTTTAATTGGCCTTCGAGCTTTTGACCTTGTGTCAAGTCCTGTCTGGTGGGAGGCAGCGACAAATATCATCGCTCCCCCCTCCGGCCTTTTGGCTGGGCCATCTGGCATTCGTGCCGGATGGGATATTGATCAATGACAGATTCGAGGCGGAAAGGCCCCCAGCTTCAGGCTGGACCACCTTTGGGTGGGCGAGCTGCAACCTTTGTCCCTATGTATGGCACTAGACCTTGCTGTCTAGTTCAAGCCATAACCTGGCATACATGCACAGACCCAGATTTGGGTTCGTGAAACTGCTTGACTCATTAGACACACATTGCACTTGGTGGGTTAATGATCAGCAGGGTTCAAGTTCGGCTTCTCTGCCTTTTAGCTAAGATCAAAGTGTAGTATCTGTTCTTATCAGCTTAATATCTAATACGTTCCCGATATGGGGACTACAATATTAAACTGATTTTTAGAACAAGGCGAAGAGCTAGGGGCTTGCTCCGCCTTTGCCATGGGTTGGCTTGGTATTGCAGTACCTCCAGTCTCCAGTCAGGGAGACAAAATTTAAATCAAAATCAGACTCTTCCCTTCGAAAGTCTCTTTATCTGAATGCATCTTACCTTTAAATTATACTGATTAGATGCATATTTCTTTAGTAAGCTTTTATTGAGCTCTCAGTTTGACATGTGAAAGACTCCAAAGTTTTCAGGAGGGGTAATTATTTTTCTTATGTTAAACTCGGTTTTGTAAATGACAGATGTCAGCATGTGATCTTCTTTTTTATTTGATATAAATAACCAGAGGCTTCACTAAAATGGTACATTATCCCTTAAAATAGATTGGTTTTCAGAATGAAAAAGAAAATCTTTTTAGTTAAGTATTTGCATAAAGATGCATATTATAAGTAGGTTACCCACACTTTAAGATACCTTCATTCACTCTTACTTAAAACTTAAATGTTTGTCAAGATAAATATTTAAAACACCTTGTCAATGAGGCTTACAATATGCTGACTGTATCTCCTACAGAAGGTAAGGCCTCCCCTTCAAAATGTGGTGTGAGGCACCCCATCATTGTCATTACACCCAGGTCCATTGAGCTGGAATGGTGGTACTTATTAGGGTCCCATCTAAAGATCAAATAGATCTGTTTGCTAATTATTTGTATTGGATAAGAATACTTGATTATCATTAAACTGTACACTTCCTTAACCTCTAGGTATAGCATTACCTCTGCTTGTAGCATAAATTAATTTTCCTTTTTTTTTTATTTTCAAAGAACTCTTTGACATTACTCGGAATTTCTTTTTGTTTGACCGGAAATACAGAGAGTGATATCAACTGATGACCTAGCAAGCTGATTTAGATGAAGAGGAGCTATCATCAAGACAGAATAGTACCTGTCAGCTGATGTGATCAAAGATGGTAAGATGACTGAAGATATCTTTCATCCAACTTTTTATTCTCTGTCGAACCAAAGTAATAAATAAAATGAAAACTTAACAACCAAGAACTAAAAGGTGTTTGACTTTGTCATTTTTGTTTGAGGCACAACAAAAATTCTATCACTAGCTTATCGTTAAGCAGTTTATTACATTGCTATGAGATGTTAAAAAAAAAAGGGAGTTGTGTGTGTTTTTGAGTTTTTTTTTTAAAGTTGTAAATCCCACAGAATGAAAAAAAGACCATGAGCTATTTATGCAAGAGAGGGCGATTTTTCATTTACAGTAGATATAAATCTGTGGGTTGAATGAAAGAAAAAGTTCCAGATCAATTACAATGGATGTTACCTGCCATATTGAGAGTTATAATGGGTAGGGAAAAAACAAAGAATTGTGAGTCGCAAAAGTGGCTATGGAAATCAATGGCAGAATCAATTGTTGACCGTTTTTGGTCAAGTGTCAAGCAAGCATATTGAAGGAATGAACAAATGGAAGAAAGAAAAAAGAGATGAATAGTTATCATTAAATTTACTTTGATTGACCCATTCATATGTGGTGCATTCAATAAGTTTCCAGACTTTTTTGTACAGGCATTTGAAATTGTCGTAGACTCTTGAAAATTCAGTATGTTATTGCTATACATCTTATGAGATGACTGACCAATTTTTATGATTTCAGGTTCAAATGAACAGCTACAGAAGCAATTGGAATACACCATACTAAAGCCTGATTGTCACAGCTAATGAATTTCAAAAATGCAATCTGGACGTGAGGACACTTTAGAAGAATGATATGCAATAAAATTCTCTTTTAAACTTGGAAAAAATGCCACAGAAACGTATGGAATGCTTCAGACTGCTTTTTGACCATCTTGCATGAATCGAGCATCAGTTTTTGAGTGGCATAAGAGATTCGAGGAAGGTAAGGGCGTCTGTGAGGCATAAGAGGTGTGGAAGGAGTAAGGAAGTCAATACACCAGAGTTGATTGGCCCAAGGGTTAGGGTTACTATGTTGAGGTTTTAAGGGAGTTCAGGAAGAGATTCCGTTGGTAGAGGCCAGCGCTCTTGAAATTGGGTCAGTGGCATTTCCAGCAGGACAATGCACCAGTCCACAACTCCATCCTTGTCACAGACTATTTGACCAAGATGGGCATCAAGACAGTTCCTCACCGTCCCTATAGTCCAGAGCTTGCTCCCTGTGACTTTTGGTTATTCCCTAAGCTCAGAGGATGTTGTTATTAGACTATTGAGATGAAAGAGGCTGTGACAAAGGTCATTGACATGCTCACACAAGAGTACTTGAATGGATCCTTCCAGAAGTTGTTGGAACGGTACAAATGCATTGCAGCTGGAGGAGATTATTTCGAAGGGAAGTTGAGTTTCATGTGTGTACTATCAATAAAAGTGCCGATACGTAAAAAGTTTGGAAACTTATTTAATGATCCTCGTATATGATAAATAAATTCATACAATATTTTGCAATCTACTTACAACAAAATACCTCCAAACTCTCTATGATCTGTTCTACTTAAAACCTAACAGAAAAACAAAAAAAACCCCAATGAATGAGTGATATTTACATTAAGGGAGTGGACTGGAAGGAAAAAAATAAACATAAGACCTCTAAAAGAAAATAGAAACTAAATAAAATGTGGCTAATTTAGTTGACTCCTTATCCCTTTTTCTAAGAAAGATCAATATCTTCAACTATTTTATCAAAATCACCATTTGAGTTATGGCTGGGATCATGAGAAACATGATCTGTTTCTCAACATGGAAAATCAATGAAATATGCAGCATCAAAATACTAACTGAATACTGGGAGAACTACTGACCAAGTTTGGTTTTGAAGCAGAGTGTGGGGTTGATGCCTTCAGAAAGAAATAAAGCAGATTCACTGACATGGATAAAAAGAGAGTTGGCTGACCGTCCAAGAAGAGGCAAAGGAGGGAGCAGTTGGCATGTGATGTATAGGAAGCACACAACTTAAGGATTTGCACTGTATGCACCATATGGGAGTGGAGAGAACATTGTATCTGATATGAAAAGTTGCCTCATAGGTGTTAGAGGCCAGTCGATTGATCCTGATCCCAGTGAGCACAACCCCTTCTCCCTGGTGAAATTGGAACTGGACAAGGTTGGCCGTCAACATAATTCACTATCGTGGTGGGACATACTTAACAATGGCTGACTGTGGACCTGGATAACTTACAGTATAGAAGGAGTTGTCTGTGGAGACGGTGACTGTAGTCTTAGAAGAGCTTGAAGTATTTCTTGAACAAGGACAAGAAGAAGAGGTTATGATGGACATGGTGTTTCAGAATTCCTCCAAATCTAGCTGGAGAAGTGTAATATTAGAAGATATTTCAGGGCTACATATAGGCCAGGTGGAAAAGAGATTGTGGATTGAAAGGCTAGAGAAGTGAAAAGAGGGATATTTCCTGTGGATATAGCACCTAAGGTTGAACAGAGGAAAGAGACAGTGTCCCAAAGGTCTCTCCTTACAAATGGAGACATCTGAGAGATAAATCGCCAAATTATAAAGAGGGAGTGGTCACAAATTAGTTGAGTTTAGATGAAACTACCAAATGCATGTCCAACACAGTGGTGGATAGGAATTGTGATTAGTGTGCAATCAACAAATTTATGATTCACAGGATGCCACGATATATTCTGGACACAAAGTGCATTCATCTGATGAAGATAAGCCTTGAAAACTTAGATAGAAATGTAATGACATCAATACCAAAATGCCAAAGAGACACACCAAGCATGGACACATGATTACATCATGTGAAAGTGATCTTAGATATGAGTGGGGAGCTCTTTTTTTTTTTTTTTTTTTTTTTAATGAAAGAAATGAAAATTCTCGATCATTTATAATGGATTCTAATGGCACAATGGACTGTTGTAGTATATAGAGTTAGATATGTCAGTTGACCATGGGGGTGTGTGTGTGTGTATATATATATATATATATATATATAAAGCATCGAAGTTAACTCTGTGTGTGTGTGTGTGTGTGTGTGTAAGCATAAGCCTAAGCCTATGTTAAGTATGTGCTGTGGATGGATGTGTGTGTATATATGTGTATAGTTATGAATCTACATAAGTTTAAGCATATATTGAGTATGTGTGTTTTGGGCATGGATGAGTGTTTGTGTGGTGACAACTCATTCGCTTCTCCCTGTCTAAGTGGAGATGGTCAGATATGGTTGAGTTGGCTGCCCAAGCTGCAACTTGAGAATTTAATTTTACATTGTCTTTTTTTTTCTTTTTATTAAGGGTGTTCTGGTGAAATACCATCTGGCTATATTTTTATATCAAATCGATGGGTGGCCGACATCAGGAAGTAGGGAAAGATTTACTCCCATATATATATACAGGTGTAGTCAATTGGTTTGAGAGATCCAACCAGGACAATTACAGTGACACTAGGATCCATGTCATGTCAAGTTTGAAAACAGCAGTGGCAAGTTAGAATTTGCACTACACATGTGGGGGTGGGAGAAGAGCTAAAAATTGGTTTCAAAGTGACATACACTCCAGTCCTTTGTTTTCTCTTGTGACACAGTCTCAGGTTTTCTACACCTTGATTGGCATCTGCAATGATCTCAGCATGGGGTTACATAATGCATAATAAGCAATTGCACGTGGTAGTCAATGTACCACCATCACACTGTCTTACTCAGAGTATGACACTTTCATTTAAGTGTCAAGGAGTTGGCTGGCGAAATTAATTAAAGGAAATTAATTAATTTTATTAAATCATGATAATAAGTATTTTATTAAAAATAAATTCATTTTTGGGTGTCCAAGTATTTTTTGAGAACCGTGTATAAAATAAATATCAAGTGATTAAGTACGAAAAAGTTTGAGATCCGATCAGGGCTTGTTGACCTATAAATCTGTCACCAAAAAAATAAACATCCGCACAACTGCAAAAAGCTGTCAAGAGAGCCATCGGATTTCAAACTTTAAACAAAAAGATGTATTTTTAAAATAGCGGACAATTTGGGTTGGTGTCACCAAGTTTGGCACAAGGCCTTGAATCACTAAATCATTGGTCAGCTAACCACGGGACTGCTCCTTGTGGCCCCTCCCAATGACTGTGGCTGATTGGCCGATTGTCTAAACCAATCAGGGGCAAACCGGGGGGATTGTTACGATGATAGCCATTGGTCGGCAGTCCCCATTGGCTGACCAATCAGAAACTGATTATTCAGGATTCGGGCCCATAAATGGAGGACACCCAAAGCGAAAAATTGAGTTGGTTCAGGAATTCGCCGCTTAAAGAACCAAATCCGTTGCCATTGCATTCGCCATTTTGACACTGCCTAGTTGCTGTTAAAACTCCGCCAGTCAACTACTTTCACTCCCAGTTTGTGGTGTTTGACTAAAAATTATCTAAACAACTGTGTAAATAAACGTTTGTTACTGTTTATAACAAACGCCTTATTTTCGTCATTTTTTAAATTTGCTTGGCAACTTTTTCATCTCTCCAACACGAATTCCAACCTTCATCGACTGGACCTCAACCATCTTCTCTTTCCTCGGATCTGAAAGCAACGTGGGCGTGGAAAGAAACAGAGAAAGACCAGTCGACACATGTGGTAATCACGAAACCAACGGCCAACTAGGTGTCGTGAAGCTATAGTACCACAAGAGTTATAATGGGTGGGTAAAAAACAAAGTATTGTGGGTAACAAAAGTGGTTGCATAAGTTAATTGCAGAATCAGTTGGTGACTGCTTTTGGTGAAGTGTCAAGCAAACATATTGATAGATGTAATGCTCCAATGACAGAAAGAAAGTATCACCTGAAGTACAGAGAAGAAAGATAGAAGAAATGTGTGAACATCACAAAATCTACTTTTATCCTCATAGACTACAATCCTATTGTTGCTTTTGAAATAGATAATACAAAAATATGCAATAGAATCCTTGGATCTCATCAGATCTTCAGTAAACCAATAAGCACTAATTTATGTTTACTATGCTAGTTACTGAGGATAGATGAAATTAGCAGGAGGCAATTCCATTGGCAATGAACACTGATCTGATGAAAATCATCCTTTCTTGCTTTGACCCAATGACCTAATAAAAACTGTTCAAATGCTGTTATAAAATATATGTAGATGAGGAGGTAGAATTAATTGTTGACCTAAGTTTGAAGTTTATAATTTTATGTATTTTCAGATGTCTCAAAATATGTGAGGAAAGAAATAATTTAAACATTCTGTTCTGTTGGTTTGTGATCAATTTTCACAGTTTGTATTGGGATGGCGGGGAAACTTAAAAACTTTGGATTATCTTTGTCTGCTATTTTATTTGGTAAAAGATGAATTTTGACACTGCTTACCTTCAGAACATTTACTTACCGTATTTGATGGCATATAAGGTGCATTTTTTTTCTAAAAATATCTTTTAAAATTTCCCTGCATCTTATATGCCATGTGTAGATTTAAAATTTGTGATAGTCTGCTGAAATTAGCTACCTGGCAATTTCTGTTAGCTTAGACTTTATAGTAACTTTCCCATACCTATTGTCATTATGTAAAAAGCTATTATGCAAATTAGAAGTATTATCATTGATAATATACATAATATTAATTTCATCACATTTAATATTAGTAATTTGTTTCCTTTTTCTTGATTTGCCCTGCTAAAATTGGGGTGCGTCTTATACACTGTTAAATACAGTAAATGTTAACCACTGGAACACTAAGTAAATGGATATAGAGTAGGAACTCTACTACCAAAGATCCAAACCTGTAATTCACCAAGGCTTTATTTGTATAATTCAGTAAAATCTAGTAGTTCATTTCACTTCACTTGTTTTTGTGAGGACCTACATTTATGGTATGGGTCATGCATTTTGTTATCTATATGAAACTGCTAAATTCTAGGAAAGTTTTAGTGGGTGATTGGAATGCAGTATTTGATCCCAAGTTAGACTGGGGGGTCTAGCAGGGACACTAATACTTCGGTGCAAAATACTTTCTCAAAATTATAGACAAGCTCAATCTTGACAATAAATTTTGAAATGAGCATCCAAATAGAGTAGTATAGACTTGGGATGGCTTGAACATGAGGTAACTTTTTAGCTACATCAATAGAGTTCTAATTAGATGAATTTGATATAGGAATTTTCAGTAGCCTAAGCTTTTATAGTTTAGCTTATGCAGAACATAGGTTGGCTGACCACTGGAAATTCAAAGATTTGGCCTTGCCATTTGCAGTGAGAAGGACACTATAATCTATATTAGAGTGGACTTTCCAGTTGAGAGATGGTATAGAAACTCGGTTAAGGTGGAGCTGACCTTCCTCAATAAGAAAGACTAAACCCTACTAGTTAAGGCTTGGCTTAAAAGAATGGCAATGAATATAGCTGCAAAGGAACTTGGCAATGCTGTTTATCAACATATCACTAGATGGATGACACTAAACCGCATATAAAGACACAAGAAATTTCGATCCTATTACTGGCTCTTTTCTCCAGGGAACTTGGTTTGAACTTGATTCTAATTTGGTCAACTTAACTTGTCTTGAAGAAATCAAAGTGGCTGGGTACAAGGAACCCATGACAGAAGACATTTGGAAAGTATTAAAGAATGTTGGAATAGACAGCCTCCAGGCACCAATGAGATTCCCAACAAAGTACACTTGAGGCTGTTTATATTTGTACCCTTGCTAGCTGTTATCGATATCAACTGGATAAAACAGGGGTCTAGTCTCCAGCGATGTTGAACACTGAAGATTTTAGCAAAGGTCTTAGCAAACCGTTTGCAGATATTTTGCCTAATCTGATTGCTCCTCCTTGTACTATAAAGGGCAGGATTGTTCAAAACGGTTTTGATTTGGTACACACATTCTGAGTAAAAGTCAATGAGGATACTACACTGATCCATTAAGATCAGTCCAAAGGGTTGACTATTGTTTTCTGGAGATGGTGGCTGAATTTTCACAGCTGTATCTTTTTGTATGCGTAACTTAGGGCTATTAGGGAGGTGAATGGAATAAAGCTAGAGTCTTTTGTCTTGTCTTGATCATATCAAAAAGGTGTTCATTATTGCCTGTGCTGCATGTTCCTGTGTGGGAACTTTTTCTGCATAAATTGAGGGTGAATCCAGTCCTGTGTGAGGTTTAGCTGACTCATTCACCTCGGTGAAGTATTCTACCTGACAATGTCATTTTGCTTGTAAAGAGCAATGGTAAGATTGACAAAGCAAAGAAATTAGATTGTATGAAACAGTGATAGGCAATCAAAATTAACTGCAAGAAGTTTGTCAGTTTATAGTTGGTTTCATGAAAGAGTTTAGCCTTCAGTTAGATCGACAAACCAGGCAAGATATTCTGTAACTGACTTGGCCCCAAACTTCAGTTGGAGATGAATTGGTTGGAGTTGTTGGAAAAAGTTGTGGTTGCATCTAAGTTGGTCATACAGAAACCTTTCTTTAGAGTGGATGGTCATGATGTGTCTTTTGCAAATCTTCCCTCTCTCCATCCTTTGCCCACTTTCAAGGCTTCCTCTCCTGTCTACCATTCTATACAGTCTAGAAAGAGCTCTGTTCAGATTTTTGGGGGTTCCTAGGTGTTAAATATAAAGAATTGAGACTACAACACAGTATATGTAGAGACGCCTTTTTAACCACTCGTTCTTATCACACTCTAACATAAACAAGTATGGCCATCTATTTACTTCTGGTCCGAGAAAAAAACTCTCTTTTCTCGAGAGTATCAGGGAGGTAACTTGCATGACTTAACAGTTCTTCCCCATTTTCTTTTCATTTCTGTTGGGCATAAGTTCTGCAAAAGAAAATTGGAGAGTGTAACAACACTAAACAGAGGATTCTTTCAGCTCAGACATGAATCCCAGGATTTTAAATGAAGGCACTCCTTTCTTTGTCAAGAAGTCAGCAATTTGTGTGTCAGTTGATACCCAAGAGATCTCTGTAATTTCTTTTCTTTCAAGCATTTCTCTCAAAACAGTCATCTCTATGCAAAGCCTCTTATCCAGAATTTGGGTTGGGGAATGTGCAGAATCATAGAGACAGGAATTCTTTTTTGCAAAAGATTTTTATATTGTCAATATTGTCTTTCACTAGCAATATTTCTAACAGCAATTTTCTTTAAAAAATACAGGCCTCTGCCATGTCAACCATGGCTAAAGTTTCTGCAGCTAGAGTACTTTTGACAACTCTTCTAATACGCTTGGATTTCCAAGCAATGGGCATATACTTGTCATTGCTTCCAACCAGAAAGATTATATAACCTCCTTGTGAACCTTCATCAGTTAAATTGCCTAAGGGGGCATCACTGTATGCAACAATTTTTAGGTGTTTAAGATTTCCTAAATCTGGAATATCTATATGAGATTTTTCTTTTTTTGCTTTAGACATTCTACAATCTCATGTTTAAGCATTGAACTTAATTCACTAACATCGTAGCTAAGATCAGGTCTAGTTTGGGTTGCTAGTCAATTAAGTTGGCCAATCAATTGTCTGGTTTTGGTTACTTCAGTTGTAGATATTGCCTCTCTCAAGTTTCTGCTTCCTTCAACTGGGATACATTTTAATTTCTCTACATATTCATTCAGTCCGATTTTAATGTTATCTTTGCTCTCCTGTATGCTCAATCCTATGTACTGGAACTCTGAAACTTCTTCGGATTTAATTTTAAACAAGTGACGAAGTCTTTTGATGACCTTGGCCTGAAAAATATCCGACCCAGCAAAGCAAAAATCATCCGCATGAGTTACAATTATACCATGCAGTTTGTTTCCAAAATGCCATGTAAATATGGCTTAATCATATTTTGAGACTACTGCTCCAGACTTCAATAATTCCTCCCTAAGAGTCAGGTACCAGGACCTTGAAGCATCAGATAAACCATATACACACTTAGAGAGCTTCCAAATATATCCAGGAGGAACATTAGCTTCTTTAGGAGGTTCCAAATAGACCAATCGGTCTAACTCTTTGCTCTGTAAGAACGCTGTTTTAATGTCCATTGACTTGCATGTCCAATGGTTAGATACCATAATGGCCAAAGCTATATGTAGACCTTCCTTGGAGCATGTTGGAGAATCATTTCTTATATTTCCAGCATCCCTGTCCTGAAAGCCTCTGGCCACAAGTCTAGCCTTGTAAACTTTTTTGTTGTTTACATCTTTATGAGTGTAAACCCATCTTGTAGATATTCTGGGTTGGCCTTGGTCAGATACTTGGGTGTAGACTTTATTTTTGATCCAGCTTTGGAGTTCATTCTCTCTTGCTGTTTCCAGGACACAGTCAAAAGAGGAAATCATTATGTTTTCTTCATCACCAAAGGTATGTTCATCATCACTTGTTGGTTTAATTTCACATGCTTTCCATTCTCTTACTCCATGCTCAAAATCTAGCCAAAATGGTTCACCCTGTTCCATAGCCACATTCATTAAATGCTTGTTCTTGCCTGTGGCTTTGCTTGCCCTACTTATGACATTCAATTTTTTCCATTCCGAATCATCATCATTGGCATGTTTACACTCAATTGTTTGTCCTGGTTTGGGAAGTTCAATTTTTTTTTGATTGGAATTTTGTTTGGGTAGCCCATTTCTCACAGTTTGATGTTGTTGAACATGATCATTTAGGGTCCCTAATTCTTCTTCTACATTATTCTCTCCAAAAATTGAAATGTTTGAAGTTTCTTTTGGTCCAACTTGTGAAGTAGTGGGTTCAACCAGGGATTCACTTTCAGAGGAATTTTGATATACTACTGGATGAGGCACTAGACGACAAGGGTGCACTCTTACATATGTGCTCCCATGTTTAACAAGAATCTGTTGGTGCTCTCACCCTATAATAGTTCCTGGACCAAACCATCTATCACAGAGATTTCTCTTATAAAAAAACATCATCATTTTTGTATGACTGAGTTATACTTGTTCTCATTTGATGTTAAAGTGCACGTCTTAATTTTTCTGAAGACTCACACATTATAAACTGCTTTCTAGCAGCATGCATAGCATTGAGGTTATTGGCAACAACCTCACTGGTGGAAATACCTTCTAATGCAGGGAGTTTGTCAATCAGAAAGGAGGGTAGGTTGGGATTCCTACCAAAAACAAGTTGGTTGGGGCTAAATCCGTGAACACTGTGGAGTATATTTTTGGCACTTATAGCCCATGCTAGTGCAATTTCAAAGCTGCAATGTGTGTCCTCTAGAGTCTTCTTCACAATTTCTCCCAATATCCCATTATGTCATTCATTTAATCCATTACTCCATGGGCTTTCAGTTGCAGTAGTACGCACAAGAATATTTAAATTCTGTGCCCTGTCCCGAAATGACTGGCTGTTGAATTCCCTGCCATTATCAGTCAAGATAGCTTCTGGAGTTCCAAAATATGTTATCCAGTGCTTAAATATAGCACTGATAATGTCAGAACTCTCTTTACTAGAAATCCTGTCTCCAACACTGTATCTAGTCGCATGATCAACCAGGTGCAGTACTTTATTACCACTTATTTCTTTGATATCCATGGCAACATTTTCATTAAAATATGATCCTAATGTAAATCCAACAAAAGGTTTAGCTTCAGTCTTTTTGTAATGAATTCATACTTCACATGAACTTGGCAGTGTTTGCAAAATTTTTATAAATTCAGGATCTGTCATTCCTGCATTTTTAACTGAGTTACATAATTTCTTACAACTAGGATGACTAAATTGTCTATGTAACTTTGTTGCAATTTTAATTTTTTCTGCCGTATTTTTGGAAGAGATTTCTTTAATAAAAAGTATGTGTTTGAAATTACGTTTGTCTGGTAGAGATTTGGTAATAGGAATGTAGTAATGTCCAGACGATGTGCAACTCAATGGAGTTTTCTTTTTTAACATTGTAACACTGTCATCCTCAAAATTGAGGCAAGTTCCAGCTCTTTTCATGGCGTCTTTGCTCAAGAGAAGTGGTATGTCAGAGTCCACAACATCAGTGATAATACTGACTTCAATATCAGCAATAACACATGGTAGAATCACCTTGTAGAGTGAGTTCGGTTTATTTCCATCGCTGAATTTAAAGGTTCTCACTCCTTTCTATTTTTTTAAAACTATTTTTTCTGTTGTGCATCTGTTAATGTTTCAAGAAAACATTTATACCATTTTGTTCCACAAACGGTGCTGGATGCACCACTATCTAGAACCACAGAGCCAAGCATCTCACCCCAAAAAATGTCCCCGCTGTTCTCGCGTTTTTGCTGACTCATAAGAACCACGTGGACCACAGAAGAATCCTCCTCTTTTTGAGCGCCATGTTTATTCCTGTTACTATGAATGTAAGGACAGTCATAAGACCAGTGAAACTTGCAGCCACAATTAAAACATACAGTAACGTTACCTGCTTGATCTAGTGGGTTTAATTTCTTTTTGTTAGTGGAGAGTGTTTTATTCTTATTGCCCTGTCGTCTTCCACTGCGGTTTATCTTTCTTCGCCAATTATTGAAACGCGAATCACCTCCATGTGAGGAGCGACCATAATATACTTCAGTAGGATCCATTTGGTTATTTTCTGCATAGTTAATAATATCCATTTCGCTTTTTACCATAACAGGTGAAGTATTTGGTGATGAATCGTCAGAAGAATGTTTATACATAATCTTCTGTAATTGTCCTGACATGGAAGATAGCGTTAACTCACCAACAGTAGCCATGACCAATTTTTCATTATCCGGGGTGAGGTTGGCACTCTTTAGTGCTCTAAAGGCAAGTACAGGTTCTGGTAAAAGAATGTTAAAGTCTTTTAATTTGGCGACATGTCGGCCAAAGTCAATCAGAAAATCTTCCAATAACATCACAGGTGGTCTCCAATAGCTTTCAAATGTTTCATATGCTCGAAAGGCAGACTGGTTTATATCTTCCAGAAAAAGTGTATTCAGTTTTTCATACAAACTTTTCATTCCATCTTCAGAATTAAGAACCGCAGTGTCAAACTCCAAAACAGCTTCTCTGGCTTTGCCTTCCAATGACAAAAACTCTTTGTTTTATCCAGTGATGTGGCTAACTCTCATATCTGCATTTCTTTTTTCCATGTAGTGTATTTATCCTTAAGTAATGTGGGTGGAGCAAAATACTTTGAAGCCATAGTGTCGTTTGGCTCTGCTACCAATGTTAAATATAAAGAATTGAGACAACACTCAGCATATGTAGAGACTCCTTTTTAACCACTTGTTCTTATCACACTCTCACATAAACAAGTATGGCCGTCTGTTTACTTCCGGCCCTAGAAAAAACCCTCTTTTCTCAAGAGTATCAGGGGAGGTAACTTGCATGACTTAACACTAGGGATCTTATGGTAGGTTGTGGGATCTGTTTTCACTCCTGAAAGCCTCTTCTGTTTGCAACTATGAGGTACTGGTGATAGGATGAAACTTTCAGAGCTTACTTGGAATTATGAGAGTCATGATATAGACAATGATGTGGTGGGGAGGAAAGGAATTCACAGAGGTGAGTTTTTTCACTTTAGCTCCTAATCCAATTCTTTAGACATCAGCTAAATGTGAAGATTGGGGTTGAGAGAGACTCAGTGTCATATTTCAGCAAAAGGTGAGTTTTGTGTGTTTGTGTCGAGTAAGATGAGCTAATTTAGTATTCAATGTGAAAATTAGTGACTTAGAAAAGGTTTTTGAAAAGTTGAGTGGACCCAGTCCAGGTAACTTAGAATAGATTTGGGCTTTTCATTTTGTGACAAAAAGGTCAACTTAACTTGTGTATGAAGTGAATTGTTCCTATTTTTATTTTTTTAGTTTCCCATTTTAAGTATTTGCACTCATTCCTTCCCACTTTTAGATAACAGAAAATTGAATACCTTGGAGGTGTGGAAAATTTTTGAGGGTGTTTGTGTAATTTTCAATCTTAGTTTAAATTTCCTCCCTACGCATATCAACAGAAAAAGGTGAGAATTGTAATGAAATGACTGTAATTAAACACTAGTGTCTTATTAGATATCTTCTAAAAATCAACTGGGATAGTATAAATTGAATTACCATGACCAGAAAATCCGGATTTTCTGGTCATAGTGATTCAATTTATAATATAATTCCTCTCTCTAAAAAAATAAAAAATATATATCTATTTCCTTGCCCATGAGATTATGATTATGTAGATGCATATCTCTAATCCACTTAGGAAGCCACTGCCCTGGAGGTGACTGTATCCACTATAAGATTATGGATGTAACTAGAAAACACATCATGTTAATTGGCCACGCATTTACCATGACTTGTTGATTTGGCATTGTGTGATGTGGATCTGTAGTTCAGTGGTAGAGTTTCCGCTCTGCTTTGTGTGGTTGCTGGTTTGATCCCCAGTGGGGGAGAACATGGTATACACTGCTGATGAGACCTAATAAGATCAAAACAGCTATCAGGTGGATCTGTATTTTGTACGCAGTGCTTGCAGAATTTTCTGATCGTGATAATTCAATTTATAAATGTACATCTAACTTGGATGGGTTTTAGTTTGGGTTCAGAATTTAGATCTATAGTTAAGGTTCCTGGACAGAGGTAGGAATAGAAAGAATTATTGGAGGCGGGTGTTAGGGATTGCTCAGAGTTAGGGTTTAGGTAATCAGCATGAAGGGTTTGATTTAGGGATTTGTAATTAGAATTCTTATTATGAATAAGTATGTTCAAGACAGGGTTGGATAATCAAGACAGGATTGGAGTTGGGGAGATAATCAAAACAGGGTTGATGTATTGGGTTAGTGATGGGTGGTTAGAGTTCAAGTTGAGGTATTCAAAAGTTTGTTAGTCAGATTGAAAGATTTAGTCATGAGTATCAATTAGGAACATGCAGAGTTAAAAAAAAGACGGCGTAAGGGTGTAGTCAAAGATAGTTTGCTCGGATGATTTTATTTCTGGTTGGTTGGAACATGCATTTTGGATTGAAGGTAGAATAAAAGTGAAATATTCATAGAATAATGTGAGTTTGGAGAGTGGTTTAGAGTTAGAATTGTTTATGCCAGTGACTGAAGACCTCAATGAATACATAGAGCTCTCTCTCTCTCTCTCTCTCTCTCTCTCTCTCTCTCTCTCTCTCTCTCTCTCACTCATGTAAACTTTCCACTTATGCAATGATTTCCGTTATATACAGATACACACAGCTATGCACACTCATCCTAAATATAAACTTTAAGAATATTTCATAGTTTAAGAATTGTTTCATTTGGCAATCAACACACCAAATTGAAAGTCTAAACAGTTGTTTTCCAACCTTTTTGTAACCTCTTCCCTCTACTTACCTATGCTTGAATGTATGCAACACTCATCAAAAGATAATGGTATGTTTGATTGATATAAGAAAACAGATATTACACTATGATTATAAACAAAATGCTACAAACGGGACCACAAGCTGAGATAAATGCTGTCAAACACCAAAACCTTTGAAAATGTACATACAAAAATAGTCTAAATATGTTGTCCTTTTAATTAATATCAACAGGTAATTTAAGCTTTGGTGGTGGTGTTATGTTACAGATTCTCATAATATTGGGTCATATTGCTGATAAAGCAATTCTCACTTCTTTGTCAATGATTTTCAAATTTTCTCTTGTCTTTGTCCTGATATCTGTAGATATAGAGTAGAAAAAGCAGATTTACATAGTGAAGTTGAAAACTGAAGCAGAATTACCACAGATTTTCTGGATTTTGTTGGATTGTGCATTGAAGTTTAAATCCCCACAGAATCCAATTCCACTTCTAAATATCTTAAACTTAAACTGCGACCATTCAACAACTTTTCTGTTTTTCTCTGGGTTAATTCGTGTACTACAAATCATATGAATGGACATAACTTTTAATAGAGTCTTCAAACAAAATTTGCAATTTCCATGGGTTTTTAAGAGAGATAATTCATTTGGTGTAACAAAGCTACTTCCCTTAAATCATTAGGTGCTATGAAAACTTTTTTCCCCCTGTTTTACCTGAAATTATGAAAATTCTGATTGTTTTCTCAATGTTTGTGGTAAAAAAAAAAATACAAAAAGATATCTATTCTAACATTAATAATTTGAGGATAGTATTGTTCATAAATGAATCACCGACAATTTAGTTACGCCATCTTGTTATAAGGAATTTCCATGAATAAAATTGAGTATCAATCGGACAAGAATAGTTTTTTAAAATATTGGGATTAAATTTTCATCATAAAAATCAATTGAAATTTTAGACTCTCTACCCACAAAAAATGATTTATGTATTTTAACAGCAAAAGTCACTGTCAACACAATTCAGAGAATAAAATACATTTCTACTATATAGAAAAAATTTCCATTGACTTTTTTTTATCTTTAAATCCATATCAATACATACCTATATTCATTATCCACATTACCTTTGTAATAAAAATCATTGTAAAGGGATTATTGTAATAAAATCATTTTTATAGCAAAAATAATTCCCAAAGCATTTTTGTAGTAAAAATCGTTGTCCAATTCAATAATAAAGCATGTGAAATAATTTCACGTGCAACGGATTTTTATCATTTGCCATGTACTTTTACAATGAAGTTTTAAAAATTTTTTTCTTTTCCAGATATTGGACGTAATTTTAATGTCGCCCTCAAGCAAAACCTACGAGTTTTCAAGGAAGGCAATTCATTCGTTTTCATAGAGTTACTTCCCTTGGATTTTAGAAAAGAGATGTATACATTCGAGAAATTCATTGACCAAAATAATTTTTACATCATGGATAAAAATTCTAATCGGTTATTCACTGTTGTAATTTGCTAAGCTTTTTGCTTAGAAGTGGAAAAAGGCCGTATGTATGGGGCACCCAATGAGGCTCGAATTCACTTGTGAAGTTTTGCTAGTCTAGTTAGCTAACCATTACACAAAAGAGGAACCCTTCATTACTCAATGTTTTTGGCTTTTGTTTTTTTAATGAGAATATTTTTCTTTAAATTGTCATGCAGGGCACGCGGATTAACGGATATAGGTATTTAGATTGGGAACTTCTAAGTGAAATTATCTAGAAGTTCAATCTTAACTACAGGTTTGCCCAATCGGCTTGGGTTGTAGAATACACTGACTGCACCTCTGCAGAGGAGTAAGACCCCTCAAAGAGTGTCCTGTATATGATACTAAACAATTTGATGGTGAGGTTCCTGTGATGCTGGGGCTTTGGAGAATGCGAAGCACTCCGTCATTACCATTGCTCCCAAGTCCACTCTGGCCCCGGAGTGGTGGCACCTGATGGGCCCTATCTATGGGTTAAATAGAACTAAACTGCATACTTATGCTAAACTGAATTGTTTGAATTAGAACTGTTTGACTAAACTGAATACCTTGAAGTAGAAATGTTTTTCACAATTAAACTGTAATTACATTTTAAACTGCGTGCTAATGCTAAACTGAATTGTTTAATATAGAAATGTTTTGACATTTAACTGTGTGTAAACGAAGTCTATACTTATACTAAACTGAATTCGCTGAATTATAACTGCTTGAATAAATGAATAGCTTGAAATAGAAATGTTTTTGGCAAACTATGTACTCTTGCTAAACTGAATTGTTTGAAACAGAACTGGTTATTTGCATAAAAATGGATTTGGAATTAGATAACCTGCAAAGGTTAATATGCCATAAGACCCAACTAACCAACTGGAATTATTCTACAGTGTGCAAGAAAATAAGATCTACCTTGTTAAAAATGTTATCAACAAAATCGGCGTTTACAAGCCCTATATATTTAGCATATATATAAACTGGATTTGGCATTGAATAACTCACAGTGGTTGATATGTCATAAAACACAAACAAGCAATCAACTTGACTACAGGTAAAAATTACAAGAAATACTTACACTTGTACCTTTTATGATTTATGGAATTAGGATAATAAATAAAATAGATTAAATAAAAGGTTCAGTTCAGAGTTCTGTGTAGGGTTCCAAGAAACATCTGAAGAAAGCCAAAGGACACATCGACTGAAATGTGAATATAAAGATGAAGACAATAGTCTGAATACTTTAAATGATAAAAATGTATACAAATTTTTTTGGATATCTTTTAACTGTTTTTAATTCAAATAACTATTGTGGATTTAGTAAACATTAACTAAAATTATTTTTCATCTATTTCTTTATTCTTATTTTATGAGTATTTTTATGAGTTTATTCTTTTGCTGTAAATTACACTATACCCAGACAGTGATCACATGTAAAAATAAACTCATAAGAAACCAGTCTAATATTTCATATTGAAAATGTATGTTTATTATTTCATTGTATTTTAAAGATTAGTTTTATCTTATAAATTTAAGTAAAATCATGAGTGTTTTTTCTTAATTGAAACTTAATACAAAAATGCATTTCTTTAAAAACGTGATATCACAAAGTTTGTAATCATTATTTTATTAAATTTTGCAGATTATTTCCTTTGGTAAATATTGCCAAAATATCCAACAGTTTTGTTAAATACCTTTTCAATCACTACTTCAATATATACCTTGGAACTCTTTTTATTTTCTAAAGAACATACTACAATTGAAGATTTTTAAAATGAAATAAATCAGAAAATCACTCCTATTATATCCAGCCTTTCATTATTAACCTAAAAAGTAATCAAATGACAATCCAATACATATTAATTTAACTGTAAACTCTAAAGTCTCTTTTCTATAAATAGGCAATAAATTCATGACAAAATACATAAAATGAGAAAATACTCTTTTGATTAAATTACTAAACAACCAAGAATTTATAGTTATCAAAAAGTTGATATTTCACAAAAAAGTCCTTTATGAAGCTTATTTAAAAATATCCTTATTTATTAACAGTTACAGAACTATATCTATATCAACAATTATGAAATATTCTTGAAAATAACAGAAGCAAAAATATAAGTATTAAATAGTAACATTAATCATAAGATGCCATGACTGGAGGCAAGAAACATTTGATCAATCTCAGGTAATCAAGTATTTCACAGAATATCATTTAGTGTGCCTAATGAATTAAAGTTACAATTACATTCAATTTCATAAATTAACTATGCAGAATTATTCAAAATAAAATATCTGAAATTGACTTATCAAAAGATGGAAAGAAAAGACTTTAAAACAGACAAATATTTTCAATCCAAAACCAAGAGAAATGTGTAAAACTATAAACAGAAAAATTAACTATCTGCAGAATTTTTGACACTAGCCATGTAAGATTTTAGCAATTTATATGAAACTAACTTAGATTAAAATTAACTTATTTTCCCTCACAGACTTATTTTCTAACTTATAAGACTACAAGGAACACTCAGTGAGAAACAAAATCCCTCCGTAGTAGTAATGGTTTGTTAGATTAGGTTGCAAACTATCACTCATGACAAAGCACCAAATTTCTTCACTAATGACATCTATGTAAGAGATCAGCTAGTTATCTATCAAGTGTTTTCACTAGGAACAACTAGGGGGTACTTAGTGAGTATCAACAATAAAGATTAATGAAACCAGTTAACTAAACATTACCCCACAGCCTATTAAGTAAAACAATAGAAAAATCTGTCAACTCAGCCGGGATTCTTTCTTATGCATGACAGTATGAGCATGTCTATTGAAATAGGTGATGCATATATATAAATATTGAATTAACTTGAGAAAATCTAATGCTGCATCCCAATTGGCATGTATGAAAATTTTAGCCCTTGTATCCTGATTGGTTCCTAGATTAAGCTAAATTTCTAACTGCAAAGCCACAATTTTTCAAACTTGATCGGCTCATAAATTCACTTAATAGAATGTTTAAAATGCTGTATCTCATATAATAGAAAGAAAAATGATCTTTTGTCTAAGAGTTCTTAAGCTGATTTCTTAGTATTTGTCAACAAGGAATTAGTAGAAAGTCATTCAGTAAATTAGGGGAATTTTTTATTTCGTAAACACTTGGTTTGGTCTCTTTGTTGAATGGCATATCAACCTTTGTTGGTTATTTATTACCAAGCAATTTTTGTCAAAGAACAGTAGTTATACCATTTACCCCATATCTGTGGTAATCATACCTTTCTCAAGGGTATTAGTCTGTAAGTGAATGTAATAGCATGACTAGATTTCAAACTTTCTTAGTTTGAGGCTGCAGTCCAGGACTTTAGACATTACACACCTGAGGACTCCTCCTAGATCAATTAACGAGCAAATGTAGTTGAAAATAACTTTCTACATTATCTTGAAATTTACTGGAATCCTAGATTAGACCCTAACAAGTACTAATATTCTGGGTCAGAGGAATTTGGAAGTAATGATAATAATGGAGTGTCTACACTCTCCAGAGCAACAAAACTGGAAACTCTTCACCTGATGCAGTTTAATGTCACGCCCAGGACACTTCTTTATTTAATTTTATGATATTTCAAATATCAAATGGAAACAAGAGCACATGTTATAGAACCCTGAAATCATCAGCAATCTGTCCTGATTAATAGCGTGCTGTGTCATGTTAGAAACCTCTAGCCAGCATGAGGCCAATACTCTACCGAAAGTGACAGTGATGACTTGTCCACAAGTGATGAAGAGTTAGAAGTAGAAACACAGATATTCGACTGGACTCTTGCCGTGACTGAGACAGATGGAGGGAACAATGAGTTTGAAGTGCCTCTGTCCTGTCAAGAAAATTCCACAGCTGGACTCTCTCTTGAATCATAATTTAATATATCTCTCAACAAGTTGTCAGAGACCCAAGCTGAATTTGTATCATATTATAGCACTTTTTAAAATAATCTACTTCAGAGCATTCTGAAATTCTACTCTTTCTACAAGGATGAGTTTGGCATTAAATAACCCTCGAAAGTTGATATGCCATTTAACAAAGAAACCAAAACCAACTTGAAAAATTTTTTTCACATGAAAAGATTAAACCTTTGCTTCTGAATTCCATCAGACATAATTGGGGTTCAATTCTCCCAACCGTTCTTCCCATTCAATTTTATAAATTTGATTCTCGGTTATCAATCTAACCAAATATTCAATAAAGCTCCTAAGAGTTTTCCTTCGCATTATTCAACAATTACAGTCACATTAATTCATTATCTTACACTAAAATGGGTGTGGCGCATGCTACCCAAAAGAACCACAGACAGTACGCCTGAACTGTGGTCAGCGCCCTGTTATACCTATTGCTTGGGGAAATTTCTCGTTACTTAGTGAAATCTCGTATTACTTCGTGAAATCCCTGAAAAGGAGGAGAAATCCTGCGTAAGGAAGTGAAATCTTGCAAGTAACTTGAGATTTTAGTGAATAATGCAAAATTTGGAGGTTAAATATTATCTTTGGAAGTGAAATTTCCTGTTTGTATAATTTCGGGATAGTTGGTAAAATCTCATTTTAGTTTGCAAAATCTTATGTTAGGATGCGAAATCTCGAGTTAGGGGTTGAAATTTCATGTTATAAGGCAAAAACAATTCGTTACACAGATGCTGGTGGAAGATAGACAATCTAGAATTGCCTGGCAAACAATAAACGAAGTGAGCAGAAGAAAGAACACAGCCAAAGCAAAACTTAAAGCAGCAAACCAACAAGAAAGAATAAAACTGTGGAAACAGCACTTCGAAAACTTACTTGGAAACCCACCAAAAATAACGCATGAACCAATCACCAGAATAATTAGCAAACAATTAGACATTAAACTTGGACCGTTCACACAAGAAGAACTCGACTCGGTTCTCAGAAAAATTAAAAATAGGAAAGCTGCAGGGCTGGACGAAATTCCCCCGGAAGTATGGAAGACCAGACAATTCGACGACATACTGCTCCGACACTGCAACGCAGTATACAATCAAAATCCGATAGATAGATGGACGAAGGGATGCATACTCCCCTTCCCTAAAAAGGGGGACCTCGGACTAGCCAAAAACTACCAAGGCATAACACTTACATCCATAGCTGCCAAAATCTACAATGCCCTACTACGAAACCGAATAGAACCCAAAATCGACAACATACTTAGAAAAAACCAAAATGGCTTCCGAAGAAATAGATCCATGACCTCACAAATATTAACCATCCGCAGAATCCTTGAAGGTGTACGGGCAAAGAACCTACAAGCGACATTAATATTTGTCGACTTTACCAAGGCTTTCGACTCCATTCACAGAGGAAAGATGGAACAAATCCTACTAGCGTACGGCATACCTAAAGAAACCGTAGCGGCAATAACGATTCTCTATAGAAACACTAAAGTAAAAGTACGATCACCAGATGGAGACACAGAATACTTCGACATTGTAGCAGGAGTACTACAAGGGGACACGCTGGCTCCGTATCTCTTTATCATTTGTCTAGACTACGTACTTAGAACATCGATTGACAAAATCAAAGAGAATGGCTTCGAACTGACGAAGAAAAGAAGCAGAAGATACCCCGCAACAACAATTACCGACGCCGACTACGCCGATGACATAGCGATACTGGCAAATACACCTGACCAAGCTGAAACACTTCTGCATAGTTTGGAACGAGCAGCAGCAAGCATAGGCCTCCATGTTAATGCACACAAAACGGAATATATGTGCTATAACCAAACGGGGGACATCTCCACTCTAAAAGGAACCCCTCTTAAACTAGTAGACAAATTCACGTACCTAGGAAGCAGCGTCGAATCAACTGAAAAGGACATCGAAACGAGGTTAACGAAAGCATGGACAGCTATTAATAGGCTATCGATTTTATGGAAATCAGACCTAACCGATAAAATGAAACGCAGTTTCTTCCAGGCAGCGGTCACATCGATACTGCTATATGGATGCACTACATGGACGCTAACAAAACAGCTGGAGAAGAAACTAGATGGCAATTACACAAGAATGCTGCGTGCAATCCTGAACAAGTCCTGGCAGCAACACCCCACAAGACACCAACTGTACGGCCACCTGCCCCCTATCACGAAAACTATTCAAGTTAGGCGAACCAGACATGCAGGACATTGCTGGAGAAGCAGAGATGAACTCATAAGAGATGTACTCTTATGGATCCCCACACATGGCCGCACAAAAGCAGGACGACCAGCACGAACGTACATTCAGCAGCTATGTGAGGATACAGGTTGTTGTCCTGAAGACCTGCCTAGGGCGATGGACGATAGGGAGGAGTGGCGAGAGAGGGTCAGGGATATCCGTGCTGCCAGCACGATATGATGATGATGATGATGACATTTATTTATTTGAGAGCATAACTCATTTTATGCATGGAAGATATAAGTGAATAGGCATTTTTTGTCATGACCATTTTATTTTTAGCGATAATTTTCTAAGATATGTCTAATAATGAAGATATCAACATGCGGTGCATAGATAAAAGTATAAAAAACTAATAATAGAAACTCTTTCTGCCATGAAACTCCAGTAGATTCAAACTGTCTGCAAAATTAGTTATATTAACTCAAAGATAATTGTGAGATATGTGGGGTTTTAAAAGGGTTTTTGAAGGTCAGGGGCTAAGGGCAAGGCTGTGTTGCCGTAAGATATCTGACTCCATATTTTGGTTACATTATTTTACCCCACGTTGATTGGCCGGCGCAATGCCTTGTCCAAAGAAAGTCCAAAAGAAATATACAAAAAGAAAAGATAGAAACAGATAAGAGACGAAAACATTTCTTCCATACTTTCCTTTATTTACTTGGTGAATGGACGAACCAACGCTACGTCCCAAGACGTAGCGTGGTGCCCAAAACACCAGGCAGCAAAATGATGTTGTTGGTTTGACGGACACTCCCTGACAAGACCCGGTTCACAGAAAACCTGAGTATTTATCTCTCTCCACCGGCTCCAAAGGAGACGGAGGTAGACGAGCACAGTCTGTCATACTGACCCATAACGTCTTCTCTTGACCATACCACGCTGTGTTATCTTCAAGACTCCAATTAACACTTCTGCTTCCCAGCCAGGGGTTTCTCAACCAGGCCTGCTGTGGGACGCTGCCCCAGCGGGACGCCCTACCTCTCATTGACGCTCCCGTGATTGATCTCTCCCTTCTGGATGCAAGCTGAGATTATATCACGTGGGCATCTGCATATATTATTTCATAACGCCCACACATTTCCGTTAAATCATGTGACTGCTTCTGCTTATTTACACAGGTACTTCCTGTGTAGAGAATCTCTGATTGACGGCTCGGTTAAGGGTTAAAGTGCGACATGTTAACCAATAGCAATATCTAGAAATTGTATCTCTCTAAACACTAAGTTTACTGGAATTGATATTTTTAGTTAAGGGGTTCATTGGTAATTCAATCTTTGCTTATACAGCCAGAAAGACCACGATTTCTCTTTATTTGTCATCAGCTGTAAAATATATACCAGCAGGTATTTGTATTGACTTGTTCAATTAGAAACCAGTGAAATTTCCAAACAATGTATCTGTAAAAACTTTATTTCAAATTGTTTGTCCAAATTTTAATACTTCAAGTCAACATGATCAGATTTTATAAACTTGACAATCTTTTTAAATTTCTTTAAATCTTTGACTGTAATTTTGTTGATTCTACCAGCCCGATCTGTCACATCAAAAGCAGTATCATGACATATTTGTTAAGAAATTTGCATATCCTCGGATAAATTTGTCATATTCTCTCTTTTGTCTAATTTTATTTCTCGTATGTTGTTGATGTAATACTGTGTCAACATAATACACGCCGCTTCTTCACTCAGATCCAGTTCAACATTCTTGAATGCACTTTTCTTTTCCTACATAAATATACTTCTAAATTTTGATGTTTGATATCCTTTTCAAATTTATCACTTCCTGTACACAAGAAATCATCAACATGTACAGCAAATATTCCATACAAGCCATTTTTATGAAACCAATGAAACACTTCTGGATGAATCTTAAACACCTGTCTTTTGAGTCTTAACATAATTGTTTATACCGTCTGATACCATTGCAATGATGCATCTGCTAAACCATAGATGCATAACGTTAGTTTTCAAACCTTTTCAGTACATGCCTTAGATGATGGCAGTGGTTTAATATAGACATCACATTCAATTTCTTCATCTTGCAAGAATGTACTCTCTGTATTGATAGTATTAACTTACCAATTATGTTGTTACGCAGTTCTTAGTGATGACTTGCCGACTGATGGTGAATTTTGGGATATTTCCTCAAGACAATCTTCCTCAAAACCTTTTATGACCTCTTGGATCTTAACTTCATTTTGTCACCATCATTTGTCACAGTACCCATCTAGATGATACACATTTTTGTCCTTTATCTTCTACTTCTAAATAAACTTTCAATTATTTCCATTTTTTTTATTTCGTCTATCGTTGCTTCTGATAAATCTAGATTTGTTGATATGTATAACTCTTCTGTTTGTATTTCAATTTGTTTCCGATTCTTTAGAGTTGATAAGTCAATACACATACTTGCTCCTTTAATATTGTTAGGTTTTATATAGCTAATATTTTACCAGTTTTGTCTTGGAAGATGCTTTTCCAGCCCATCCATAAATTTTAGCTTCCCATTACTTTCCATTTTCTTTCAGGTTACAGTGAATTATTTGATTTTTCTGAATTTGAATAACGGAGTTCACTTGTCTAAACAATCCTTATCTATCATTCTCCATGTTGACATAAGTTCCTAAATCTTCCTCTTGTGTTTTACTTCCTAGATGTACATCTCTAAAAGAGTCATTATTCCTATTATCATTAATTCTACCATGTTTTTATGTTGATCTTCAGTGTTCATCTTCACTGTCATCAATCACTACATCATTAGTATCATTTTTATTATCAGTTTTGATTTCCTGCTTTTTATGTTTGGTATTTTTCTTTAGGATTCTATAGCTGTCAATGATCTACTTTCGTGTACACGAACATAAATACCTAAATACCTAAATATTAGAACTACGCTTTCGTTTCCTATAAACAAACGCAACTCTTCCTAATCACCATCTCCTAAGAAGGAAATCATTGCTTTTTGAATTCTTTCTGGTAATCTTGCCGCTAAATAAGCTTTTTGTACTTCTTGTAAACCTGTGAGATGCTTTTCCCCACTAATGATGTGGCACAAAAATGTGCATTCATATATATATATATATATATATATATATGGATGTATGCGTGTGTGTCTACGTGTGTGTGTATCTTTGGATAGATTTCTGAATCTCAGGGACCTTATCTTTTATGTCTCGGTGTCAATCTGTTTGGGAGTTTCTCTGTGTAGATTACTCATAGGTGGTCTTAGCGCAAAAACAGACAAAGAGATGTGACCGCGTAAATCTATGGAGTTTTGTGTGAAGATCAGAGACCAGAAGTGGGAGTGAGAAGGACCAAGAGAGTTGGTCAGTCAGAAGTCAGCACGGGAGCAGTCAGTCCGTGAAAGAATTAAAGGATTATGTTTCTTACCATAAAATAACACAAGAAACAAGACCTTCAACGTGAAAAAACTAACAAACAAACAAACAAACAAACAAAAAAAAAAAAAACAAATAAAAACAACCACACCGTCAGGCTGATAACTCACTGTCTTCTTCAATCACAAAATAACCACCCTAACGTGTGTCAATCTAAATTCCAATATTAAACCAGGAATAAAACACGTACGTCCAATAAACTATTTATTTACAGATAAAATATATATATCAAAACATGCATATTATATTTACTTAAAAAGAAAGAAAGCATATTCTGCTAAAATTATTGCACTTTAGCGTTCAATCGGAAGACCGAGTGATTAGCCCTAGACAGAAGACTCTGAAAAAGATTTGGGCCGAAAACTACGAACAAAGAAGAAGTACGGATACAAAGAAATAATAGAATTCATTACAATTCAAAAATTAAACAGTCTTACAGGTTCAAAAAAGTCCTTTAAAAATGGAAGTCTTCATGACAGTAGAATCTTGTTGAACAGCAGCAGCAGCAACTGCAATTAAAAAAATGTATTGAGACAGATTTCAGCAATTTGTTTCTTAGAAAGTTCTTTTATAAAGAGTCTTGAAGGGGCGAAACCCAACAGTCTCGCGTTCAGCATTCATAATTTTGGTATTCATGGCATAGCAATTCTTCGGTAGAAAACTTGAAAGAACTGCCTCCGTTCAGCAATCATAATTATCTCCTTTCGAATAGGAGTCTCAGCAATTGATAAAGGATACCTGATAGAATTCCATCAAGGTTTCAGTCACTCATTAGAAATTTTCCTATTCAGAGGAAAATTTCTTCACACCACATGGTTCTTAACGGTCAAGCGCGGAGCTCCTTTCGAGGCCATCCGCTCCCACCAAAATTTTCTCCAAAAGAGGCCTAGCTTCCTATTTCCCGCTTCAACGTCAAAAACGGTGTTATTTCCGGTCACGTCGTTAATCCACTGAAGGCGAAAAAAGTCCCGTCAACACAACTTCCACCATTCAAAAAATAATTTCTACAAGAAGTCAGGAGGGAGGGAGATTCAGGCAGAGAGGGGTCTCGAAGATGGACAGTTGGCTTGTGGCAGGATCAATCAGTATTTTTTTTTATAGCTGTTAGGATTTTCACAAAGCTTTTGCGATTGCCTGACAGAGTACCAGAAATGTGCCAAACTTCTCTATCTTATAGTTTTGCTGTCTCAAGTTCATTGTGGTTGTCTTTTCTTTCCTTCCTTCCTCAGTTTTTTTTCGACTTGCGAATGCCCATTCGGCTGGGAGTAAGATTTTACAAAAACAATCCTCATTAGATGATCGGCCGCTTTAGCTGCTTGGGTATTTTCACAATAGTTTTATTTCCCATTACAGTGGTTTTGTTAAGATTAGATGGTAAATTTGGATTCCGGTCATCTGATATGGACTAAATCCATATACATTTGCTCAACAATTTTTTAATATTCGCAGCAGCCTAGTTCATAGCAGTTTTCCCCAAAATAGTACTTTCTTTTTTGATCTTCTTGATGGTTTGTCAGGATTGCATAATTGTACTCATCAACACCATTTGACCACAGAGAATATGCTGAAGTTGTTTTCAGTGATATGAATACAAAAAATGTTTATTTGATAAAATGAACATCAACGTCCTCAACGACGTTTGTCACGTTGAGCTACACCATTTGAGATTGATGCGAACAGTTACCTTCTTGACGTACTCCCAATGCCGGCGGATCTGTTCGCAGTAGTAAAAGGCCTACTCAGCTGTTTCTTCCAACCCACTGCCACATACCGCTGACCAAACTCATGTGACACAATCACGTGTGATACCACTTGCGTTGTGGACGGATTGTCACTACCCCACTGGACACCCAGCTTCCTATGAACTAACTACTGTTTAACCAGGTTCACTTGTATCTTGTTTCTGTTACTTGAATATATATGTTTTTCTATCAACCTTTTTGTGTTACCCGTATCTTTTGCCAGCATCACAACAATAAATATCTATATGGTCACACTAAATTTGTGGCTTTGTGTTCGTACTAAATTAAGTTTAGAAAATAACTCTGGTTCTTTGTAATGAGTGTAGTTAGCAACCTAATCAAATAAGCCATTACTACTGGAGCGATTTTGTTCCTCACAGGGTGCTCCTTGCAGCCTTACATTGTTTGGAAATAAGTGTTTTTTTTAATCTACTTATTTAGTTTCATGTAAATTAGTAATGCCTTACTTCCTTTTGTTGTTGTACACATTTCTCCCACTTTTAAATCGAATGAATTTCCTGTAATATTTGTCAGTTTAAAATATTTTGTTTTTTCTATTTTATTGGGAATTCAATTTAAAACATTTCATTTTGAATAATTCCGAACAGTTAATTCCCAAAATTGAGTGTAATCATAACTTTAACTTTATAAATCTGATCTCTCTGATAAGATAAAACAGAATTATTCTACTGTAACTGTGACAATACTGCTTTATGGATGTACCACATGGACGCTGATAAAATGCATTTACAAAAAGCTACATGGGACTTACACAAGAATACTAAGTGCTATTATATACAGAAATTCTTTCTGATTTACTAATACATTCCAAACTAACTCACAAGCGAAAGCAAACAAACGAATAAAACACCACAAACGTACATTTCAAAAGCCGGATGTTGTTTAGATGATGGCCGAAACCATAATGAATAAAACACGTCGCTGTGCAGGTAGGCTCCGCGCATCCATTCAAGTCTGTGACTCACCCCTACCAAAATCAATATTTGAACATTTTACTTCTCACTTTTCACTACAATTCAACCTTATATTTACAATTTAAAAGATCCTTTTTTTCTTTTTTTTAAATTTACCCAATCAACAACCTTCCTCATCAGAGATTTTTGGAGCCGATTCGACCTAAAACGCGATTATAAAATGGTCAATGAAAGTTCAAAAGTCAGTCGGTTCCGAGACCTCGAGAGAAAAACACTAACCGCGACGCCTGTAGCATTCAACATCACACAAACCTGTTTGACCCGAGAATCACCACCCCACCTACATTCAACCTTTCAGGGCCGACGTTTCTTCCTCCCTGTCGACGTAAACTTGACCGCGTAATTTTGTGACTCAACCCTACCAACATCAATAGAGGAACATTTTATTTCTCGCTTTTCACTACCATTCAATACACATCAAATTTCCAAAATTTAACTCGTTCCTGTCAATGCAACTACGAACATTTTCTTCGAAAACATTTTTCACAGAGATTTTTATATTCACCAACACAATTGTTTGAACCTTTTGTTTTTTGTTTGTTAATATAATAGTTAAAATTTTCACTTGTCTTCGTGTTTGATTTGTAACTCTGTGTCTTTTCCTTGCAATCACACGCTTATTTATGATAGTGCTAATGAATTTTGCTCGAGAAATAAATTCTAATTGATTTTTATTATGAAATCGAAGTCTCAGAGTTATGAAAATTGTGGCTGGGGGCTTTGAGAAGGAAACTCTTATCTACTTTCATGGACACACAGAATGATGAAGAAAAAGATAAATTCATTGTCTTGTCTAAAAGTTTGTTTTATGGTTTTCCCAAAACACAATTCCAACACCTCTGCACATCAAGTGATTTAAAAGAGTTTGAAAGCAAACTGTCATTATTCATTCAGGAGAGAAGCAGTCAATTTACAACGTTATCGGGCTGCTATTCGGCGACAATATCTTCGCGTCAATACTAATGCTCCCTCTCCAGCAAATCATCGTGGGAAATGTGAAGATCAGAGATTAGTTGTCCAATGGAGCAGCCTTCCAACAACTCTATCTATATTGAGCTACTTTGTAATGTGCAACTGTAAGAACAGCAGTGACTCCAGGCGTTGTTCATGTGCTCATCAAATTCTACCTTGTACTGGTCTTTGTCAATGTGTCGCCTGTTCTAATATGCTTAAAGAAAATAAGAATAATGAAATGTTGCAGCATAATAATATGGAAGATTCTGACTCCTCTGATGGTGAATAATATTTGTAAAGGTGAGCTTGCAGGATCAAAGGACAATAAATCACATTTCCTTTTCAAAATGTTGCGTTCCAAGATAGCAATTCTCTCAACATAATAACTGAAAGAAAACTCAACATATTTGCAAGTCCAAGTTAGTCTAATCATCCACATTTTCATATCAGTCATTGAGCCTTTATGACAAAATTACATCAAAAAGTAAATGACAGTACAAAAGGAAGGAAAAGAATTTAATAACCACAAGTATTTGTCACCAGTTCTTTCTCGTATAACTTTAAGAAGGCACAAGGTTTGGAAATATATGTAAATGCTTTTCATCTTCTTTACTAAATGTATATAAATCGCAAAGTTTTTATAAGGGTATTTGCAATTTGAGAATCTGGTATGGGAATGAAAAGTAACGTTTTCCTTGTTATAGGCTTTACACGGCTGATTTTATTTACAGAAAATCCCTGATTAAGGAAATTAACGCACGATAAAAGAACATTGACATATCAGCCTCTTCTTAATACGCTTAAGTGTGTTAAACAGCATGTTTAAACTTCATTTCACATAAGGTAAACCATCAAAATTGACTTTTTCTGTGAATTTATCTCCGTTTTTTTTAAGCAGTGCGCACACTTACAGCGGAGATATCTTCAGATCTGAAATAACATGAAAAATACTTCTAGAAACAGTTGAAATTTTCTCATACGAATGGAACTAAAAAAAATAAGCCCTTTTTAAGTCTCTGGCTCATAGCCAATAGGGAAAGTTCTCAAAATATCTTGGCCGTGTTTTGACCTTATGATGAACTCTCATAAAACCTTGTTGGTTGAAAAATATTTTTATTGCTCTTTAAAAGGTTACTTATTACAAAAATTCCTTACACAGTCTAAAGAAAGAAAAAGATTTTTCTCTGTCTCATTTTCTTGAATGTTTATTGCGTCAACTCAAATTCATTTAGTTAATTTAACTTTGTCGTGAATAAAAACGAAGGGATTATTGCAAAATTTAACATTAACAAACGTTACAGTAAACAAACACAAAATCTACGTATTAGCCATCATGTCACGATATTGGTCTGTCTTAAAGGGGCACAATTTGCTGAAGTAGACTGGCCTGTACAGAGTTCTGTTTAAAGGGGGATTACTTGACGAAGTAAACTATAACATTCACTCCACCGAAATAAATTTGCCACCTATATCGTTGCGGTGCTCAACTTTCTCTCTGGGAACGACGAAATGGTGGTTACTTCAAGCTGGGTTCATCCAAGCTGGGTGAATTAAGGCTCATTTCCTCGGAATATGGAGGTGATACATAAGCACTGTTCTGTCTTCCAGCAAGACGATTGTTAGACGCTGGAAGGACTGATTCCTTCTGATACTCCTCTTTAGTTGATTTATCAGCTTTGTTGTACTTCATCAGTGTCTGCGAAGGGCAGAGCTCAAGATCATGTAGTGACTTGGTCCACTCACAGCCATCACCTTATCTATGTGCCTTGGTGGAAATCGTGCCCAATAGTTCCATTTCTTGAACCAAAGGAACTTTTTTTGAGTGTCTTACGAACTGATGTAAAAAGATTGGTCCGTAGATTAGCAGCCATGAGGGAAAAGACACACCAATTGATGACTGTCTAAAGAATGAGAAGAATCTCTCGTGAAATATTGTATTTGTTGCCATGGATAGAATAGATTTAATAATGTGTAGAGCATGGGGCAGCAGCAACTCCCTGTTAGTCAATGGTATGTTATGAGATTTCAGTGGGAGACAAATGGTTTTTCGGATTATCCCATTGTTGCGTTTGGCCTTGTGGATGGGAAGAGGTTTTATTTCTGGAGGCTACTCTATTCAGCGGCAGGTATTTCTTTACCTCACGAGCTAAGAAAGATTATTCTCACTCCGAGTAGAAATAATTAGGTGCTCCGCATAGGGAGAAGATGAATTTCAAACACAGATTATTTGATTTCAATGAGATATCTTTCCATAAAATTGCAAAATGAAAACGAGAAAATTTATCTATTGTAACAAACAGGTATTTGTTACGTGACCTTAATCATGATAACTTGAAGTCCACATTTAAGCGCTTTAGAAGTTACGTAGCCTTGATAATTTTACCTTGAGATAGGGTAGGGATTTCAGTTCAACATAGGTTCTAATTCCACAATTAATCCGTTAATAGTTTTTGCATTAATACAAATTGAAAATATTGAATGCATTTGCCAGAATTTTGGAAATTCGAAAGCTTACTATTTGGTTTAAGAGCTAGTTCCTTAGCTCAATCTTTAACATCTATCTAAGTTTTAAATTTATCGTTGATATTTTCAGGGATAGAGCTTAATTACGCTCCTAAATGTTCCTACATCAGTAACTGGTGTGATGGAGGTGAAGATGGATTTTTTTTCCTTCAAATTTTAACTGCTAAGCTTACAGCATCAGCAGTCTAGCACAATATAGACATTATATGCTCGTAAGAACATAGATATTAATATGGAGAACTAGAAATAAAATACCAAAATGCTGGTAATGAGCGTACATTTGGTTCGGCATCTGCGTGGAAAAGCTCTGTTAATGCCGCCGTGTAGGAATGATTCTCAGTTCATGTACCTTAAAATCACAAAATAACATCGAGAGAATCTAATCGAGTATTATGTATGCTATATTTAATGGCAATCCCTGCATAGCAATTGTATCTTGCTACATATAACAACCTTGTACGACGAGCTATGTTCCCTTGCTTGACACATTCCCAAACACAGTGTTCTGATTATCGGTGGAAACATGAATGCTCAAATAGGCAAAGATGAAAATAATAAATTAGCTTACATAACTTGTCAAATAGAAATAGTGAATATCAAGGAGATTTTTCACTCAAGAACAGTCTTTTATGTCTAAACACTAAATTTCTAAAAAGGAAAGGAAAGCTATGGATGTACAATAACCCAAATAACACTAAAATATTAGCAGATTATATTCTAAAAAAAAGTGGATAAATAACCTTCTGAATTTTGAGGTATACTTCTCTTTTGAAGGAGTATCGTCTGATCACGGAATCGTCTCGGCAAAGATACGATTGAGTTTATGAAAAAATAAGAGACAAACAGTTAAAACTACATCTTATAACTGGTACTCATTTACCAGTAGAGATATAAGCAATAAATATACGGCAACTGTAAGAAACAAATTTGATACTTTTCAGGAGATATTAGAAATACATACTCCGAATGACGAATATGAAAATTTTGTTACCATCCATATAGATGCAGCAGGCTTCATACCAAACAAACCAAGAGTGCATGCTAACCAAGACAAAAGCAAAATACAGAGTTCCATGGAAGTTACTTGTAGTTATGAAGAAACGAAATAACGAGAAAAACATATCCTTACTTAGTAAAATTAAAGAGATGCCAACGCGCAGAAACTTAAGAAAGCGCAAAGCAAAAAGAACAGAATACATTAAAGGCCAAATCGATAAAGTAATAAATTTGGAAAAGGACTTACAATCACGATTAGCATGGCAGATTGTAAATGAAGTGAGCGAAAGGAAAGGCAACTCAAAAGCAAAGCTAAGAACTGCCTGCCAAGAAGAACGACTACAAAAGTAGAAAGAACATTTCAAAATTATTCTGAAATCACTGACAAATCTATCAAAAATTAATGGTCAGCTAAATATAAAACTATGACAGTTTACGGTGGAAGAGCTTGACGCAGTATTAAAAAAATATAAAACAGAAAAGCTGCAAGCTTCTACGAAATACCTCCTGATGTTGGAAAGGCAAGAAAATTTGTCGACATACTTTTCTGATGATGTAATGATGTGAATAAACAAAGCACAAGAGAGGAATGAAAGAAAGGCTCCCGTTCTCGAAGAAAGGTGGCCTCAGAATCACTAAGAGCTACAGAGGCATAATTCTAACTGCTATGGCAGTTATGTTTTTTATGCCCTGTTTCTCAATCGTATACGGCCCAAAATCGAGAAAATTATTCGGAAAAATCAGAAATGCTTTCGAAGAAATCGTTCCACAACCTCACAGATTCCGAAAATCTGTCGTATCAGAGAAGGAATACGGAAAAAAAATCTTGAAGTAGCACTACGCTTTGAAGACTTCACCAAGGCATTCTATTCCATACAGAATGAAAAGATGGAACGAATACTACTTTCATATGGTCTCTCCAAAGAAATGGTTACCGCTATAATGATGCTTTTCAAAACACAAAGCATTGATTTTCTCATAAGATAGAAATACAGACTTCTTCAAAATTTTTGCTGGGGTCTTGTAAGGAGATACATTAACACCATATGTACTTATACTCTACCAAGATTAAGTACTTCGAACATCCATTGATCTAAAAAAATAAATAAATAAATAAAATGGTTTCATATTGAAAAAGGCAAGAAGCGGACGATATCCTGCAAAACTATGGCAAACGTAGACTACTCAGATTTGAGTTATGCTGTAGGCAAATTATCACTGTATCTAAGAGCCACGTCAACAGAATTGGGTAGCAGCAAAACATATCCTAAAGTATTTAAGAGGTACACCCCATTATGAACTGCGTTACCAGAAAAGTGAGGAGTTAGGGATCTTAGCTTACAGCGACGCAGATTGGGCCTCTGATCAGAGTGATCGACGTAGTACAACAGGATTTTGTTTTTAATAAACAAAGAAAGCTCGCCTATCTCATGGAAGTCAAAGAAGCAACCTACAATTGCACTGTCTACCTGTGAATCTGAGTACATAGCTCTAGCTAAAACAACACAAGAGAGTTTATATCCAATTCAGCTATTAAATGGAATGGACCCTCAACAGAGATATGAACCTGCAAAAATACTTGGAGATAAGCAAGGTGCGATCGCTCTATCTAAGGACCCTGAAAACCGACAGAGGTGTAAACATATCGATATAAAATATCATTTCATCAGAAATGCATTACCCAAGAAGAGAATAGAGATTATCTATTGTCCAACCACAGATTTGATTACTGACATAATGACAAAACCCATGACAAAATTAAAGCTACAGAGATTCAAAAGACTTTTATTTGGACTTTAAACTCTTTTTGGATTGTGCTCTCATATGTATGGAAATAATTAAAAGTATTAATATGAGACTATACGGGGGTGTTAAAAAGAGGTAAATCAAGTTAGATAACACAAGCAGTTGTTTTGTGTAACTCTCCTTTTTGTAAAATAAAATTAATCTTCTAATCTCCTTTTCAAGAAGCACACGTGTTTTATTTTCTTTCGTCTAATTTGGCTCAACATATCCTTATCTTAAGACATGGCAACAATATATATCTATATATCATCATCATCATCATGTCGTGCCGCCAGCACGGATATCCTTGACCATCTCTCGCCACTTTTCCCTCTCGTTCATCGCCTCCGGCAGGTCTTCTGGGTTACATCCTGTGTCCTCACATAGCTGCTGCTTTAAGATTTTCTTACTTTTCTTTTTTCTTTTTTGCAAATAATTTCCTTTTTATAAGTTTAATTCAGAAGATATACCGTTTAGGGGGCACAAAACTTAAATATTTATTACGTTTTGATCTGTATACATAATTTGCGAATTGATTATCAAAGTAATGTAACCAAAGCATAGAAATTAACTTATTAACAGTTGCAATTTACGTTATTATAGATGAAAACATAATTTTCTTTTCTATTTTAAATAGAAATCTGTGTAAGTTTCTTCATTGTAAAAAGAAAAATCAATATAATAATGAATATAATAACCTTTAATTTACTGAATCTTCTTTTGTAGTGTTTTTTCTACCAAAAATGTTGTCTTCTAACAAAAAATTCCTATTGCTGTTGATTTATACTAACTGCATTTTTTGTTTACCAGCTTAAAATATTTTAATAAGTTTAATAAACCTTTTAAAAGCTAGTAATAACTAATCTATAGTCTTTTAAGTTAATTATGCTTTTAAAAATGTTTTTCAACCTAAAAAGTTAATCATACTGTTACCTCCTAGGGCCCCCTTTTCAACTTGGCCTTGTGGATAGACTTCGTGTCTCTTCTGTGAACTAAGAGTGCACTTTTCCTTGCCTTTTGATCTAGGTCATTTTGAATACTATCTTTCACGGCTCATTGTTTGTGTTCTCTCCCCCTTTTTGGCCTTTTCGTTTGAATTGAGACTACTACTATTTTGGCCAGGAGACGCTTGTGTCCCCGGGGGTTTAGTTAGAATGATTCTGGTCTCTGACAGAGTGGAACGTCGCGGAGATTTCTCCCGAGAAAGGAACATACCGGTAACCTTTTTACTTTCTGTATTTAACTTTTATTCAGGTTTTTATTGTCTTTGTTTTCGCTAGCCAGACTTTGAATAATCTAATTTTTAACCCAAAATACATTTTATGTTGGTTATAGCCTATGTTTTTACTTACACCCCATTTTTGCCACGTGTTACTATTTTTGTTTTTGCCTTTGTATGCTTTTTCCCCTATACATTCCCTGTAAATAAATTTTGGTTAGTATTTACAAACCTCTGTTTTTATTTGACTATTTTGCGTACGACTTATTTTTGTGTTATGACTGCGTAGGACCAAGTCTACCCCTAGACACCTATTCTAAATTCACTATGGTTGTAACAATACCAATACATTCGACCAAACCAAAACACTTGCCAGTACTTTTCATGATAGGAAATCAATTTTAGGTTTTATGTTAACCTATTTATCACAACTAGATATTGTCTGTAAAATAAAAATAAAAATTGTAAACTATTCATTTTATATCGATTATAATAATCTGTCAGAAAATAGCAATATGGCTTCTTGAGAGTAGATTGGTTCAGTTGTGGGGGTTGATTTGGCTGGGATCTACGCCGAAAGGAAATCGCTGTTCATGAAGAAAATAGTTCTTGTCGCAGCCACAAGAACACAAAAAGTGACAAGCTATACTCTCGATTCTCGTATAATAAAACTTTTTTTGTAATTTCTTCTATGGCAAGATAAAGACAATGTCTTTATCTTGCCATAGAAGAAATTACAAAAATGCGTAGAGTACAAAAAAAAAAGGTTACACGAGATTCACTCATTCGGTTAGAAAGTGACCGGGAAAGGAAAGGAGGAAGAAATCTGATCTGTCTAGACGGTTGAAGGAGAACAACTGCGGATCTTTGTTACAGATACATCACTTAGAGGTTTGTTTTCTCGGCTTTGTTGACAAAATTATCTGGGTTCACGAAGATTCTATTTCCATCTCTTGGTTCTGATCGGACCAGCAAGATTCACAAAATCGTTTTCGCAGCGTTCGGCGTTTCTGTCTGACGGCTCAAAATGTCAGTCTTCTCTTCGGACTCGACGGTTCTTTTTTCTCGAAAAATGTCCATCTCGGACCGGCGAAAAATGTCGGTTTCTCTCTCCGCTGCGTCGGACTCACTTCGAACTGAACTGCCTTTCTCTAACCACGGCTTTGAACTACCCCGGAAAAAAAATGTCTGTCTTTCTCTAACCGCAGCTTTGAACTGACCCTCAATCTCTCTGCCGAAAGCTTATATGGAGTAGGTCGGAGTATCGACAATTTTTGGTTCCGCCCATGAATAATGATATGTAAATCGCCTGGACCACCACGTATTTCGTATAATATTTAAAACTCTGCAGATGACTGCTTTTAAGTGGTACTAAAAATGAATTCCCCTCAGACAGAGTCCACTTGAGCCGGGAAAAATCTACTGATCTTGTCTCGGACCTTGGATCAGGATTTCGTCCTCAGACCACCTCAAATCCCATTCACCATTTATCATAGGATTTAATCAACGAACCCATCCATCTACTACCCCGAACCCTCACCTTACTTAACTAACAAACTCAACCCCAGAAACGTTATTCCAAGAGAAAAAAACAAAAAACAAAATAAGATAAAAATAAAAAATAAAATAGGAAATTCCTTTTACTATTCTCTGTATTAAAAAAAAACTTATTTCTAGAATTACCCTTCTATCCATTTGATTAATAAATTAATTCCAATCCCTTAGAACCGTTAATTAATAAATCCACCTGTGTGGGTCTCTCTCTCTCTCTCTCTCTCTGACACAACCCGGGTGAGGCAACATTTGGCTAACTTTGGACTGGCGAGCAAGGAACCAGAGCGGCTGCAGAACGGTGCACGAATGCTTGGCTTAACAGTTCGGGAAGAAGGCAAAATGCTGATATGGGAACGAGGGAACGAGGTCTCAAGCATGCCGCAGCGTGTTCTCATTTTGTGGAAAGCTAGTCGGACACTTCCCAGTGGTTAAGTGGCTCAGGGTGGTTGCAGCATTCATTAAGAGGAGAGCGGAAGACATGACAAAGGATTGGGATGACAAAGTGACTGATGTTCCGTTGACAATAATAACAGAAGTTGTCGCAAGAGCGAGCCAAGAAGACCCCGTACGAGGAAAGTGGTGTGTTGATGGTCCTGAGCTCGACGTTTGGGTTGATGCGAGTTCCCTAGCCACCGAAGTGTCATTGGAGCATGATGGAGCTGCTGTGGAGGATGCGAGCTTGTCACAAAAGGAGAAGGACACGCAGCACATAAACTTGGCGGAGCTTGATGCTGTGCAAACATGGCACTGATGTGGGAAGCAACTATATTGCATCTTCACACTGACTCTGCGTGTGTGCACAAATGGATAACAGACACATTCACGGGGAAGGCTAGAGTGCGCACCACCAGAGCAGCAAGTGAGATGCTAATCAGGCGGCGACTTGATGCGCTCGCAAGCCTATTCAAGGAGTACGGACTGTCTGTAGACGCATTCCTTGTGAGGTCAGAACAAAACCGAGTGGATAGTCTGACGAAAAACCACAGCAATGGTTTGATCTTGTCAATAAGGCAGTTGAACCTCCGTACTGTGCAAGTGCTTTGCCGCCAAGCAAGCACGACTTCCACTGGATAAGGTCCATCCATCACCGAAGCGGCCACCCTGGCGTAAGGTGAACATTGTACTTCATCAGGCAGGTCGATCTCACGGTCTCTAAAGAGTTGGTGAGGACTGTGGTAAGAAATTATGAGAAGTGCCAGTCGATTGACCCACCACCCACGCGTTGGCCGAAGGGGAAGCTGGATGTTAGCGACACTTGGTCTCAAGTGGAAATGGATGTAACCCACTACCAGTGCAGACACTATCTGTCGCTCATTGACTGCGGGCCCACACGGTTTACAATTTAGTGTCATATGAGACGACAAGATGCGGTGAGCGTTGTCAGCCACCTGGAGAGTCTGTTCTGCGAGCGCGGGGCACCGGCTGAAATGCTCGTTGACAATGACATACCATTTCGCAGCAAGGTCTTCAGAGACTCTCTAAGCGAATGAGGAGTCCGATTGCATTTCCGTTGTGCGCACGTCATCGGAGTGTGAAACGGATCGCAGCAATGAAACAGTGCCCTATAATGGAAGTAGTCTATTGGTACACTGACACCCCTAAGGATAATGTGTCTCCACTAACTACCCTTCCGACCTGATTAATCGCTACCGCGTTCGACTGAAATATATCAATGCACTCCCTCCAGATAAGCCTAAACAGCGGCAGATAAGATACGACGTAGGCGGTCGTGTCTGGATGGACGTTGTACCCCTCCCCTTATACACGTGGACATGTTACAGGTGTGATCAGCCCACAGAATGTCCTTGTCGACGGGATGCCCTGTCTTGTAAGGGACCTTTGTCCCGTCATAGGCTTGGATACCTCGGAAAGTGGGAGTGACAGTGGATTCTCAACCCAAAGTGTAAGGATGATCACCGTCAATGAAGTATGCGATGATCCCCTAGAAGTAAACACTGCGTATGCAACGGATGACACTTCTGCAGACGAGTCGTCCGAGGAGGAAGTGCCATTACCACGAAGGAGCGCTAGACGCAAGAGACCCGCCCGGGTTATCATCTGTGTGATCATGAAATCACGGGGGGCGGGAATTGAAAGGCAGAACCCGCAGCCTGTTGTCGCCGTTGAGCCAACCGGGGTTCGTCGTTCAAAGAGACAACGACAGAGTTGCTGTATATGCAGGCGGAACAGCCGACGTTTACGTGAATTCGGCAATCGTCCACGGCTAGATAAAAAAACAAGTGGTGAACCGAGTGAACGAGGGAAATAAAATGTAACAACGAAGCTGTGTGAATTGAATTCCTTTCATAACAACACCGAAAGAAAGAAAGAAGAAGTGACGAGCCAAATGGCCTACCTCAAAGTTCGAAAATGGCGCAAATGTGTCTTAATTGTAGAGTATCGGAATTATAAAAAAACGGAAGCATGAGCATCGGTGGGAGTGAAATTTGTAGCTCACACGTCTCATCTCTGATGGTACGGGGTTTGCGACATATGCAAATTTCGGTCAGCTAGAACCGGTATAAAAAAAACATTGTGGGGAGGAGTATTCTGTTGCTTCACAGAAAAATTGTGCAAACCAGTGTATTGACGCGGCAAGTAAGAGTAAGAGTGAGAGAAAGAAACAGAGAGACAGGACCGGTGGCGAGCAGTTAAAAGGTTTCACGAACCCTAACCCTAACCCCTAACCCTAACCCTCACCCTAAATCCTAACCCTAACCATAACTCTAAATCCTAACCCTTACCCAAACCCTAAACCTGTGAATTGAAAAATCTGTTCATATTACCATTATTTAAATGGATATACATCTAAAATTTGACACGTCATGTTGCGAAATGTTGACAAGAGAGACAGCGGGAATATTATTACTCATCCATTTCTCTGGTCTCATATGGCTCAAGACATTTGCAGATGAAAAAAACAACGGGAGCAGAATGCTATTATTTTTTCTTTAAAAACTTCAAAAACTTGAGAAGAACACTTATATATCTTCTCTGAATGTTTTTAAAAAATATAAAAATTTGTTTGATATCCGCTGTTTATTGTATGGACTTTTCAAATTATAAAATCATTATAGCAAATTCATTTTGGTTAATATCTTTTTTTGTGATTCAATTTAATCATCAACTTGATTGTTTTCTTTTACTAAGTCAAAATATTGAAAAATATTTCGGTGTTAATGGAGGAGATTCTTATGAGATTTGGAATCAATTCATAAGCTATATAAATTCATAAATCTTCCTATACAAAGCTTTGAGAAGGAAGAATCTTCTGCAATTAGCTTTTAAAAGATTTTTAAGCAACAAAAAGTACCTAAAATATTTGTGGAGAAGTTTGAATGTAATGGGCAGGGTCTCTTCTCAAAACATAAAGGTTTTCTTCGTTATTTTATAACTCGAAAAGAAACAAAAAATTCTTCAGTTTTTGTTTTAGTGAATATACCTGAACATACAAAAAAACATTTTACAAAAAATAAGAGATTATTTTTTCCTTTTACTTTATCTGAGATACATAGTGTCAAACATTCTGTTAAGGAATGTATGATTTGCAATTAGGGATTTAGTTTTGATCAAGAGCCAATCAGAATACTGGGAATAAAATCTTTATGACTGCCAATTGATATGCAGCTTTTGATTATCTCAAGCTAATTTAATGCAAAGATATGCACCACCAACTCCTATAGATGTACTGATGTATAAGAAAGGATGATTATTTGTCACATCTCAGTTGACTGATTTTTCTATCATTTTCTTAAAAGACTGTGGAATAAAATTTAGCTAAATTGTTTCATTAATCCTTACCATTGATGAAGGAGTTTGAGACTCACTAAGTATCTCCCAGTTCTTCATTATGCTAAAACAAAACTCAATAAATAACTAGTTGATCTCACAGGTAATTGTCATTACTGTAAAATGAGTTGCACCATTTCTGTGGCTTTACAATCATGCTAAATTGAATTTGGAAAATAACTGTGCTTTGTCATAAGGAATAGTTATTAACCTAATCCAACAGACCGTTTCTTCTGTGGAGTGATTTTGTTCTTCACTGAGGGCTCTTTGTTTTTGGCCTGTTGCTCAGTTTGAAAATAAGAGGTTTAGTGAGAAAAAAATAAGCTAATTTTAATCTACTAAGTTACTTTTCGACAAATTGTTATTGCCTTAGTTTGCAAGTATCAAAAGATCTGCAGATAAGTTATTTTTCTTTATTCGTTTCTGTTTTAAAAAGAATAAATATCCTGAATTATTTGTCAGTTTTAAAAGGTTTTCTCCCCAATATTTGATAAATCAATTCAAAATGTTTTATTTTAAATAATTCTGAATATTTAATTCATAAAATTGAATGGTAAATATAATTTCAATTCAGTAAACAATTATGGCATTAGTGTCTATAATTTTCAAGAATACTTTTTAAATCGCTAATATGTATAATTTTCTAACTGCAAATAAATCAAAATATTTTCGAATAAACAATCGATGTTCTATTAAATTCATGTAACGTTGCTGGAGGAATAAAAATTCATTATAAGTGACTGGAGTCTCTTAATTGTCAATGACTAAATAGTGGGTAATATTGACCTCAAATTATTGATGCTGTCATGGTTATTTTTCTGTAATCTTTTTTTAAAGCCGTAAACATGGAGCTATCAATAAAAATTTTCAGCAACGTGAAAATTTCTATATTGCATATCATCTCTTTTGTTGTTCACGAGAAGAAAGTTTCACCGAATGAATTACTTCCCTTGATAATTGGTGGAAATCGCAAGTTTTCCATTCATAAGATTTGAGGAATAACGAAAGAAACAGAAGAAATTGTTGAACTGAGGAATGTTCTGTCGTTAAGCCTCAAATATTCAGGAATGGAATTAGATTATTTTTGGATATAACTTTCAATATAAAAGCAAGAAAAGTTTTGGTTATTCTGCTTCAGTTTGAAAACAACTTATCTGTGTAAATCTGATTTATTTGCATCGACTAACATCAAGATATAAAAAGAAAATTTGAAAACAGGTGACGAGGAAATGTGAGTTGCTTTATCTGCAATATGACTCGATATCACTAGAAAATTGTACCCATCACCAAGTTTAAATTGCTCATGATATCAATTAAAAAGTAAATTGCTTTAGATTCTATCTGAAATTTTCTCTATGTTATTGTATGTTTTAGTAAGGTTTTGGAGTTTGATGGCATTACACGAACTTGTGATCACATACGTTGTGGATTTTTTAAAATTCAAAATCATTCAATCTTTTTTACATCATTTCAAATCCTTAAACTTTTACCTTAATCCCCACCACTAACCTCTTTTCAATACATCAATATCCACCAAATATTCCAAAATTAACACTTTCTTGAATATACTTGTCCCTAATAAGAATAATTCAAATTACGAATTCTCCAAACAAATCCCTTTAATGAACTCTGAGCACTAAAACTTATCTTTAACACCTGCCCTAAATCATACTTTGCATTCTTATTCCCAATCCATAACATTTAACACTTTAACCCAATCAAAAATAAGTTTTTGAAGATGACTAATATGACACTAATGGTTGATCACTGTCACTTCATTGAACATAATCATTAAACTGACTTCATCAGGGGCTGACATACAATAAAACCAACCAACCAACCAACCAACGATAAATAGATAATTGGATTTTAAGAATATTAAAACATATCTTTTTTTCTTTTTTACATGGTAACATTTTCATAAAGTTAATAACTGTGAACAGATTCTGAAAGTTTCAATAAATTTCATTGATTAGTTGAATTTGATATTTTTTTAATGCAAGTCTATTTGGCACAGAAAATGTTACGGTGGATTTTATTTACATTTTCCTTGTTTTTAATGTAAAGTACAAATAAAAACAAAAAAAAAATCCTTTTTATAAAGGTATTCTAAAATCTTGTGGATTCTTTACATGTTGTTTTATCTAGATCAGGTATTGCAAGATACATTTCATGATTGTGCCAGGATGTTTGGCTTCTGTTTAATTGATTATCTGCAACAAGAGCGAAATGTTGGAAAGAAGTTTACAACTGGCGTAATAATGAAAGCAACCTCATTTCACTAGCCTACAGATCTATTTTAACACCAATGGTGAGTAATCAATGATTTACAGTTAGTTATACTTCATTTTCCCCGAAAACATGTAATCAAATAACATTTTCACGAGCAATTCTTTCTCCTGTTCAATTAACTTTTTATTAGCTTTCCTTAGAAAGTTTTCTTTTTTTATAGCTATGTAAAACAAACAAAACTTAATCAAAATAACTTTTACATTTGATTGTTGTAAAACTGTATTATTCCTTGATAGAGGCCTTTTCGAAAACTTATCAATTTTATGTAGAAATCAAAATACATAACTCATACCATAAAGATCCTCAGGAAAACAAGTAAAGTGAAATTAACAACTACATTTTAATGACTTGTTTGAATTACAGGTTTTGATCTCTGGCAGTAAATAGAATTCCTCCTATGTTCATTTACTCAATGTTTTTTGAGTGTTCAAAAAGTAATTGGTGACAAAATGCATCTTTCATAAAAAAAGAATAGCATATAAAGCTAATCCAGTGATTTTTTGCTTCAATTGAAACTGTGAAAATTGACAACAAACCAACAAAACACAGACGTTTAAACGCGTTTCTTTTCACTTCTGACCACATAATGTGAATATAAACTTTCTAATTCGCAAACTATTATTTTTTCAATTTATAAATATCAATAAAAAATTGTAAAGCGTTTATGGCACAGTTATCTCTTTAATATTTGGAATTGGGATAATTCAAACACTGTGTTCAACATGATCACAGACCATACTAAAGTTATTGATTGACTTAATTTTCTAGGCTAAAGCATCTGTTGTGTATTGCTGTAATCGAAAAATGTGCTGCTTTTGCTGGGTTATGGCTACATAAATAAATTTTTGATGTATCAGCATGCTTGCTAATTCGTAAAATTCTGAGTTCTATCTAAAATCATGTTGCCAAAAGAATGTCTTCTATCCACATCAAACAAATTTTTGTATAGCCAACTGTATTGTTATCAATCTTAACCTTCCCACAAACTTAACCTTCCCACAAATTGTCACATTAGATTTTTTATAAATCAATACAACCATATAAAAAAGGAATTAATCTTACCCACTAATAACATATACACGGTGTCTCAATATACATGGAACCCATGTGACTGCTAATAACTCTACAAATAATAACGCTGTGTTCTTTTTTGTATCGGATTTGAAAACAGCATAATATAAGAACAATTAATCCTTAATCACAATGCCTTGGACAAGAGAGGAAAATATTTTGTGTCACTTGTTTGGCGACAGAATCATTCAAAACTGTGCGAGCAAAATTTTGCAGGAAGAGTAACATTAACAATTATCCCTAGAAAAGCCAAATTTATCGTTTGGTGCACAAATTTCAAGCCAGTGTCGGTAAGCAACCTCAACTAGAAGGCAGAAAATCCCAGGTCTGGAAGTTGCCTGCAAGATGTCCTGGAAATGTGGATACAGTGAGAGATTCTGTCGGAAGGAGTTGGAAAAAGTCCATCCGAAGATGTTCCCAAAAACTTGGTCTTTCATATACATCGTTACAAAGAATCTTAAAGACGGGTCTTCAGCAGCACCAATACAGAATTCAGATCAAGCATAAACTCACGCCAGCTGATATGGAGTTTCTTGTCTCAGTAATAAATCATAATCATATTAATGGGTTGCATCTATTTTGAGACTCCCAGTATATGCATATATACATGGGCCCCAAAAGTTCTAAGCTTCTCCGTGAAAGAAGGGCTATAGCTAAGCACTTCTGTTGTGGCAACACACTACCAGTTCTTATAAAACAAGAACTAATTCAGATTTTTGTCTTGATTTCTGTGCCGGCGAGGCCCACACAAAAGAGAAGATTTTACGACAAATCTAAATCTGGGTGAAGCTTTGAACTTTTTGAACGATTCTCATACTTACTGACAGAGCTGAGCTAATTAATTCTTCAAAGACAATCTTTTATTTTTCAAGTTAAGTTTTTTTTTTTTAGGAGAATGAAAACTTGCATTATATATATATATATATATATATATATATATATATATATATATATATATATATATGTATGTATTTGGCCCTAGATCAATCAAATAACGCTAAAGTACAACTAGATTATATACTCATAAACAAAAAATGGATAAATAGCACTTTTAACGGTGAAGTATACTCCTCTTTTGAAGTAGTATCTTTCAATCACAGAATTATTTCAACAAAGATACATCAGAGTTTACACGGGAATAAGAAACAGTTAAAGCCTCACATTATGACTGCTCCTCGCTTACCAATAGGGATATATGAGTAATCAATATTCAGTAACTGTTAGAAACAAGTTTGAAACTTTTCAGGAGAAATCTGAAAGACATACTCCGAATAATGAATATGCAAACTTTGTATACCTCTCATATAAAAGCAGTAGCAGACTGTATACCAATCAAATTAAGAGCCAAATATAGAGTTCCATAGGAGTCAAAAGAACTTAGGGAAAAACGAGATAATGTAAAAAAAAGCACCCTTACTTAATAAAAGAAAACCAACAAATGCCAACGTATAAAAACTTAAGCAAGTCCAGACTGAAATAACTAATACATACCAAAAGAACAATAAAAATACATTCAAGGACAAATCAATAAAATCAGAAATTTGGTAGAAGATAGAAAATCATGATAAGCATAGCAGACAGTATATAAAATGAGCAGAAGGAGGAGCACCTTGAGAGTAAAACTAAAAGCTGTCAGTCAAGAAGAAAGAAATGAAAAGGACATTTCAAGAATCTACTCGGAAACCCTCTTGAAATCACTAACAAACCTATCAAAAAACTTACAGATTGCTAACTAGACAGCAAAATTTAAGCAGGAAGAACTTGATGTAGTTCTGAAAAATTTAAAAGCAGAAAAGCTGCAATACCTGCTGAAGTATGTAAGGCAAGGAAATTTTACAACGCACTTCTTCGGTTATACAACCCTACATATCAACAAAACATCATAGAAGAATGGACAAAAAGCTACACCCTCCTCTTCCTCAAGAAAAGCGATCTAGAAATTTCTAAGAACTTTAGAAGCATGAGCCTTACTGCTATAGATGCTAAGGCTTATAATGCCCTGCTTCTCAATCGTATACAACATGAAATCAAGACAATTCTTAGGAAAAATCAAAACGCCAAAATGAATGCATAACTTCACCGATTCTGAAAATCCATTAAATCATCGAATGATGTTGAAATATAGAGGTAACACTGCCGTTCGTAGATTTCTCCAAGGCATTCGATTTCATACATAGAGAAAAGATGGAGCAAATACTAAAAGTATATGGTCTCACCAAATAAACTGTTACCACTACAATGATGCTTTACAAAAACACGAAAGCTATATTTCGATCACACACACACACACACACACACACACACACAGTAAGGTCTGTTCGTTGCTTCGTTTTTTGGGAGAAACAGGTTGGTAGTTCTAATAGTATTTTTCTGCTTATTCAAATCACTTCATTAATGTTGCGCGATATCTGCTTTGGTGGAGGGTTATATGTAATTCTTTTCGGCGGTTTTACCGGAGGTTTTTGTTTGTGTCTATGGTATAGATCCTACGTGCTAGCTTATAAGAGCTGGATTTTTTAACAGTTTTTTTGAAATTGTTGTATAGTTGGGTGTCAATGGGTTTATGGTGAATATCGGTGATAATTTGGCCATTTCGATTTTTAATGAAAATGTGTAAAAGTGTTAGCTCTTTAAAGCTCTGTTCTATAGTGAATTTTATTTTATTGTTTAAGTTTTACAGTAAGTTATATAAAGTGTAAATGTTGCCCCATGAGCATTTAACAAACATGAAACAATCATCCAGGTATCTTTTCCATGATCTAATAAAATCTGTTTTTATACTATTGCTGTATTTTCCCCAATGATTTAATAGAGATTTTCCTCTAAAAATGATAAGGTTAAGGTGGCATACATTGGTACCATTTTAGTCCCATCGTTGTTCCTACGGTTTGGATGTAATTTTTGTTGTTGAATTGAAAATAGTTACTTAGGTTAAGCATCGGTGATAAATTTTTTGTTAAATCTTGGGCGTAATGTTTCTGGGTATTTTTCTAACTAAAGCTAGATGGCCTGTTTTCTAATTCATGGTGGATATTACGATATAATTTGTTGACGTCAAATGTTACCATAAGTATAATGGGATCAGTTTTTGTGGTATGGAGTTTAAAAAAGGGGATTTTCATCTCTAATGTAGCTTTTATCTTATATAGGACTGGTTATAGTAGACTATCTATTCGTTTTCTGAGTCTGTTGGAGGCCTGTTGCAATAGATCAAAATTTGAGGTTACTGGGCTTTGGAATTCCTATGTATTCAGATTTCGATATTTCTAGAGCTATTTCTATTTTCTCGGACGAGTGGATTTTTGGTAATCCGTAAAAATTGCTAGTTTCTCGAATTAAGCTAGTTAGGAAGTCCTTTGGACAGGAAGAATTTGGATTTTTTTAAAAATTGGGAATCGTCTGTATTTTCTTTGTTAAAGAATTTTAAAAAATTCTTTTCGATTGCTTTTTAGAGTGCGGCATTTGGACCAATGTTTTTTGTGTGTGATTATGTATATAGTGATTAACTTTATCTTTGCTTAAAAATGGTTTCTTACTTAGTGGTTGTAGTTTTTAGGTTAGATAAGCCAATATTTTTGTGTACGATGGTATGTATAGGGATTTTTTTCTTTGCATGGGGTTGTTTATGTGTTGTGTGTTTTGATAATTCCATCAGTTGTGTGAATATATATGTGTGTGTGGTAGTGTTTGTTGTTTTTGCTATTGTGTGGTTTTCTTTGTGGGTGCTGATTTTGGAGTGTGTGGGTAATGTATAATGGTTACAAAAAGAGCAAAAAATAATACAATAGCTACATTTTACTTAAAATCAACTTTTTCATGAAGGCAGGGTAGATTTTGTTCCTTTCATACAAAGTAAAGGTTGTTGACAGTAAACCAGTAAAATGGAATAAAGAATTAAAGGCATAAAGTAACAAATATCCAACATCTGGGGTTACATGAAAAATAAGTCAGTAAATCGAGTCATCAAGTATATATCTACAGCAGACAGACCATGTATAGGAGGTTTGGTTGGATTTATAATCATTTATCGATGTCACATCATAGTGGGGGTTTATTTGTAAACCTCAATTTTTAACACATCCTTTTGAGAGTGACTTCTTACAAGATAAGCATTGGAAAACCAATGTTTCTTATTGCATCCTCCTACACCAAAAGAGGAGTAACTTTCATTCTTTATAAGTTATACACATGAAAAATGATGTAAAATAAACGGGACATAAAATTCTTGTTACATCAGCAACATATGGAATGAGTTTAGTTACTATAACAGACAATGAAATGCTAATGATTTCTAAAAATTAAATAATATGTTAGCATACATTTTATCAGTTTCTGAATTGTTGGTTCATGCTATTTTAATTGCTTTAGGCGTATTCACTGTAAAAACCGAAATTCTTGATTGTGATATTAATTTTAAAGGATTATGCTAAAAATTCTACATAAAAATATTCCACTGATTCTCTAATTAATGTAAAAAGAAACGTAGCAGAGATTCTATTGATATTTTCATTCCTCGTGATAAGATTATAAACACACAGATCGAAATCTAACTTGCATTTATTTTCCATATATTAACAGGAATGCTAGCTACTTTGATATCACTTTTGTTGATATATAACTATAAAATGCTAGTATATTATGTAGTTTTATATTCAGTAGACTTTTGGTTATATTGATTGATAAAATTTCAATAAATAGATTAATACTAATTCAGTCTCGTTAGGATTAATACAAAATACATGAAACTGTATAAAAATATGAATTTCTAATCTAAGTTTACTCCAATCAATGACTACATTTTGAACAAATACAACAAGATCAGAGCTTCCCAATATAAAATTATAATAACATTAATCATTACAAATTTCAGTATTTACTTGCACATGATTGTAAGCTATTTCTGCTAGATTTAATTTCATTTAATTGTAGAACTAATTTCACAATTAGGATCAAGCACATGCACATGAAACAGATAATACATATTTTTTCGTGTGATCTTCATGTTTAGACGTTCAAGACTTCTTATTTTATTTCGTATGTTGGATCCAAATCGTGATGAAAGTATCCATATTTACCCAAACGCTTTCAACCATGTCTTTGGTCGTCTTCAGACATGGTTGAAAGCACTTGGGTAAATATGGCACACTTTCTCCACCATTTGGATCCCCACATACAAAAAGAAACAAGAAGACTTGAATGTCTAAACATGAAGATCATACAAAAAAAAAAACACGGCCGACCGAAGTGCGCCTCAAACAGCGGGAGAGGCAGGCCAAACACGGGGATTTGGCCAGTCACACGCCCCACAGAACATGCGACTTTGGCACAAGGCCTTTTTGAGGTGGGTCCGTTCGTGGCCGTCGCTATAATACCAAGGCCTGCTCGATCAAATGTGACGTCACGTCAGTGTATCTATGAATCTCTCGCTTCATGACAACGTT